>JAUMHM010000089.1:6972383-6993304 GCA_032362435.1 Melikaiella ostensackeni | reverse complement strand
ACTTTAACGCAAAAATGTACGTTGCGAACGAAAAGTCCATAATGTGGACTATTTCTTAATTTAATATGGGACTTTAAAATTTTTGGTATCTGCTTTGAAAATTCCATGTGTTTGGTTCTGATCGACCTATTTAACTTTTTAAGGTCTGAAATTTTATATAATAATATGTTCTTGCAGATGAATTACGTGACGGAAAGAAAAAAAAAATTGTTGACTTTTGCATCTGAAAGTACATCTTATCACGACAAATTTCAGACTTATGAAGCTTTAATCATAATATATTTGCTTTAAATTTCAAACAGCTCGTCGTGAATTTCATGTACTCTCACCTAAAATGAATGTAATACATAAAAGACGTGAAGGTTTAAGCCTGTATGAAATTATTATACTTCAAACGCAAGAGGTAAAAAATTTCAAACACTTTTGGGATTAAAAGTGCTTCAAATTTCAAAACATTTCTAACAGTTTGAATAATAGAATCTATTAACTGGTGGAGTCCGTGTCAAATGATCACAAGAATTTTTATGCTGAAAGAGAATTCGGCTGGAACTCAGTGAATTCAGTCCTTTTTTAGTGGAGAAAAATCCCAGAAAATATTTTTGGAAAATTCGAAAAAATAGCGGAAATATGAGACTTTAACATTTTTGGTATCTTTTTCGAAAATTCAATATGCTTGGTTCTAATCAACCGATTTTTTTCAAGATCTGAAATTTGATGTGATACGAAGTTCTTTCAGATTCGAAAAGTTTCGAAAAAAAAAAAAAATTTTGCTAACTTTTTGCATATGAAAGTACACCTTATCACAAAAAATTGCAGACCTATGAAACTTCATCATATTTGCTTTAAATTTCAAACAGTCCGTCGTGAATTTCATGAACTTTCACCTAAAATGAACTTAATACACAAAAGTTTGGAAAGTTTAAATCATATATGAATTAATCCTACTTCATACGGAGAATGATTTCAATTTCAAATGCTTTTGTGAGTGAAAGTGATTTAAATTTCAAAACATTTTAATTTGTTTCACTTGCTCGCTGATTCACAATTTTTAATTTTGTGTGAAATATGTATGACCTGAAGAATTTTGATCCGATTCAACAGTGTCAAAAAAGAATAAAAGACTTTCTGTTCAATCGGTGTTTTCTCACTTGCGACGTCTGAATCGGAGTTAGCATATTAAAGTCATTTAAATGATGAGGTCCCACTGAAACGCGTCATTTCAATTCAGAAGACGATCGCCCAATCCGCTTTCTTAAAAGAAACCGATTCACTCAAGCAATCATTCAATCGTTTCTTTTTTCCTGGGCCCTGCTTTTGTTCACTAGAGTGGGCCGAAAAAACCATTCTTTTCTTTGAGTAGCGGATTCTAATATTGCCACTGTAAAAAATTTCTGTTTGAAATTTGATACAGTAATTTGTGAAGTAATTATCATATACAATTATTTTATTTTCACAACATATTTCTTTTAAAAATCGAATAGATTAAATTAAAAAGTGTGTGAATTCTCAAGCAAACGTTTTGGAAATTCCATACATTTTGGTATTAATACCAACTAATTTATTTGAAAATTGAAGCATTTATGTGTATAAATATTCAAACAAATTTGTTTGAAATTTCATACCTCTTATACTGAATTTAAAGTAAGATGCATGTAAATTTTCAAGCAAACATATTTGAAATTCCATACACTTATGTATTAATTCCCACTAATTTACTTGAAAATTCAAGCACTATGTATCAATGTACATTTGTTTTGAAATTTTACTTTTTAATTTAAATAAAATATTTCCAGTAATCGATTGATTTCCAATTCTGTTTGCGGAACAGTCGTTGCAAGGTTCTATTTAATAAAAATGGCCTTTTAATGGCTGGATTGCTATTGTTTGAAAAATGTTTACGATGAGTGTGGAGAATGGATTTCATACCGATTGTGAAACGATAATGTTCTTCTTGGAAATCGAAGGTGAATAATAGCTTTGAAGTGTATTCGAAAGTCAATTCTTACGTTATTGATTGGACTTTGAATTTACTGAAAAAATGTTTTCCCAAAAGGAAAATACCTACGTCGTTTTTAAGGAACATGAAAAAGTGTTAATTGCATTTCCAGGGCTCGGACCCACTTTAGAGAACGAAAATAGTGTCAATAATGGCATAAATTTTAAAAAATAGAGGCATCAAAATTTTCAAATATGATATTTCTATATAAATTAGGTGAACCTCTGATCGACTAGAATGTTTTTCAAAAATTGGCATAAGTGACATAAGTCGCATGAAATTCCGGAACGCCCGTTGCTTAATTATTCTTCAAAGAATTCAAAATTCTAAAGATTTTAAAGAATTCCAAAAGTAGAAAAGAATTTAAAGGAAATCAAACGCCCCTTAAGGAATTCAAAATAATACAAAGAATCTAAGGTGCATTTAAAAGATTTCAAGAGAATGCAAGTGAATTAAGAAACAGATGTACACCCGAATTCATGAAAAAAAAAGAATCCAAAGTAATTGAAAAGAAATCGAGGATTTCAAGAAAAAACTGAACGAGTACAGGAAATTCACAATAAATGCAAAAGAGTTCAAGGAATTCAAGAGCGTTCGTAAGGAATTCAAATTAGTTGATGGAATTCAAAAAAATTCAGAGAAATCAAAAGAATTCAGTGAGTTCGAAATAGTTCAGGAAACTTGAAAGAATTTCAAGACTTTAAAAATCACAAAAAAATTTCAAAGCATGCAAAAGATTGAAAGTAAAGGAATGTAAAGGTAATTCAAAAAACTTCAAGGTTCTGAACAATTTTAGGGAATTCAAAACAAAGGGAATTTCCGAATTTTTTAAAACCGCAAAATTTCAATTTTCTTTTTCATTGTTTAATTTTAACGTAATTCTTGTCGAAACTCGAATCTTTTCTAATTGAATTCTTATTATTCGGAAAAGGATTTCTTATTTAAAATACTTTCAAAACGGAAAACTTTTGAATTTGAAATTTTTTATATTTATAAAGGATGGAAGTTTTTATTTAGAATTGTTTATTCTTGAAGAAGTTTATATTCAAATATTGTTAAACTAGGATGTCAGTGTCTATCCGTACCATAAAAATTCGGCTGTTTGTACCGAAATTTCGGTACAAATAGTCCCTTTTCCAGTGATATTCCTTGGATTGCGGGAAAAGCTGGAATGAAAATTAAAATATTTAAAGTTAAATATTGCCAAATTTATTGTGACAAATAAGTTCAACTTCAGAGATTCGAGATTGATATTTTAAAAAGTATTTTAAAGCATTTAAAAAGTAATTTGAGGCATTTCAAAATGAAAATTCTAAATTCTATGCTTTGAAATTTGAATAGTTCAAAAGATACAATAATTTAGAATTATTTATTTTATATCTTTAAAAACCGTAAATTCACAAAATTGAAAGTCTTATTTGTTGATCAGCTTTCAGCTCTCAGCTTTTAGTTTCAAACATTCAAAGTGCAATTATTTCCAACTGGAATATTTTGAAAGTAAATAACCTGAAATTGAAAGCATTTAAAATTTAATAATTTTATATCAAAATATTGAAAATGGTTTTGTTTCTTTTTTAAATCTTAAAGCTTGTATCATTTCTAAACAAAAGTCTAAATAATTAAATTTTCTTATGGTTATTATTTTTCTCCAAAGCCAATAGGTGTACAATTTTGAATTTAAGATGTTTATAATGAAAATTTTTTGTTATTAAACAATTTTCATTCAAAATCCTTAATGTTTCAATATGGATATCAATTTGAATAGAACCATTATTATTTTTAGACCTGAAAGTTTAAATAATAATTGTAGTACTAAGTATTTACAACTGAAAATTAGAAGACTTAATGCAGGTTCCAAAACTGACCAATTTCAAACTGAAAGTGTCCAAAATTGTTAATTTTAAATTTGAAGCGTTTGGAATTGTGTACAATTGAAAAATCAAGATTATCAAAACATCAAAATAAAAAAGAAACATTTTAAATTATAAAATGTTGCATTAAGTTTGACAATTTAATACTTACATATTCAAAATTCTACGTTTCTTTTTTTAAATTACAAATTTAAGAAACCAAGCCTAGGAATTAAATGATTATGAAACCAGGCACCGTGTGGAAAAATAGAGTTATAGGTTTGCTATCAGGTGATGAGGGGCCCATGACGGCAATCCAGGCGTGGCCCCTCATGGAAACGACATGCTAATCCATAAGTGTTTCCTTTTTACTAGCTTACCACAATATTCATAACTTTTTTCGGGTGGAAATTCCGCACGCACTTCCAAATTTATTGAAATTACAATTATTTTCAATAGCTGCACATTTGGATGCTTTTTCAGGGAGAAATTCCGCATGCACTTCCAAATTTATTGAAATTACAATTATTTTCAATAACTGCTAAAGCTTTAGTAAGCTCAGTAACTGTTAAAACAGTGCGCATATTGGTTTTGAAATATGATGCTCTAAAAATAGTCCTTATTATAAGAAGAACTCTAGTTATGTAGGTTGATTTTGAACCAATCTATTCAGTTTATTTTATTGTTGAAAATAGAAAAAGGTAATAATCCAAAATAATAACACATTCCTAAAAATTACTAAGTTCCTCAAATTCGTATACTATATTTAAATGAAACAAATATCTTTTGGTGAATTGAGTTAGTTATTAATACCTCAATTAAAAGAAATCTTGATAGTATTAATAGGCAACCTCACAGACTGGAACGAATCTTTGCTTAATGTCTCTCTTTTAAAATTTCTCAAAGATCAAAACGAAATCTACTTTCTTATGAAAATTTTTCGTGTACTAGAAAGGAAAAAGCCAGAAAGTTCACAAATCAAAAATAGACTTCAAAACTACCCACTTTTACGGCTCATTAGAGAAGAATGTACAATAAATGTACAACAAAAAGAAAAAAGAGGGTGAAAAAGAAAGAGTCAATCAAATCAACCTGTCACTCTTTCTTTTCTTTATCTTTTTTATACTACTGGGAACCAACATGTTTCGAAGCCAATTTAGACCTCCTCATCAGGCGTAATTTACGGGAGAACAACAGGTACGAATAATAAAAATATTATAAGAGTAGAAAACCATTATTACCTAAAAATAAAACAGAGATAATTAATAACAATTGTTATTTTGGTACATATTTCATTTCTCGATTGAAAATCATTCTGCACTTTCTTTGCATGCACAAGACGTAGATACCCTACTTAATGTTTCTGATAGTATACATCCAAGATTACAATTCACTATTAAAATTGAAATAGAAGGTAGATTGAATTTTCTTAACTCGACTTTAATAAATACAGATGAAAATTGCATTATCACTGATTGCACAGAAAAACAATTTGTTCGGGAAGGACACTTAATTTGAATTAGTTGTAAAGAATTTGATTGATAGAGCTCTTAAATGATCTCATCCAAAACTCCATGAAGAGAATATTGAATTATGTATACCAACAGATCCTTTTTCTTAACCATTATCCGATTGTCTTTATCGACTAACATTTGCATAACAGAATTGTTTAATTCGAAAGTAAAAGCAATAATCAGAACAAAAAATAATATACAGGATTACAAGGCTGCCGTGTAAGACAAGAAAACCTGTAAATACATTCAGAGTCGAACTGAGGTATAGGTGTAAATGTATTTTTCGTAAACCAAGAGAGAAAAGATAGTATCTTCAAATAAATGACGATGCACTGCACGAGCTCATGGTGTAACAGGTTTTTTGTGGGTTGATTTAGAACCAATCTATTCAGGTTATTCTATTTTTCAAAAAAGAAAAATATAAATAATCCAAACAGATAACACATTTCTGAAAAACTGCTAACTTCATCAAATTTGTAAACTAGATTTAAGTAAAGTAGATATCTTTTGGTAAATTGAGTTAACCATTTACACCTCAACTAAAAGAAATCTTAAGTATTCATAGGCAACCCTGCAAATTGGAACAAAGCCTTGCTTAATATCTCTCTTTTAAAATGTTTTAAAGATCGAAATGAAATTTACTTTTTTATGAAAATTGTTGGTGTACATGTTACATGTCTTTTATTCTATGTGACTAGAAATTTTGCATATGCAGGCGAAATGAAATTGTTTATTAAAGCCTTAGTTACCATTATTTTAATATAAATCATATAACGTATGAGAGAGTCAGTTCGTACGATCGTCAATATATCAATATCTCAAATTTCATAAGAAATGTAGTTACCGTTTTTCTTGTTTTGCACGGCAGAATAGATTCAATACAGTTGTCCTACCTTATTTTGGAAAAATCTCAAATATCTTGAAATCAATGTTAGGAAAATTGGACTTACGTACGATATGTAGAGTTCCATTCAAAACTAATTTGATTATAAAACTGGGTGAAGATAAATATAAGAAACTTGATAAACAATGAGCGATTTACAAATTAAAATGTAGATAATGTGATGCTGTTTATATGGGGCAAACAAGGTGGACACTTAGAACAAGAAAAGAGGAGCATAAAAATAATTTTTACAGAAGTGCAAGATATCATTCGATCCTTACAAAACACAGACTCACATGGTCATAACTTTCATTGGGATGATGTTAAAATTTTGTATTATAAGAGAAATAAAAAAAAGAGAGAGTTTATGGAGATCCTATTCATAAAGAGAGAAGGTAACAAAGCTATTAGTTTAAACAGAGATCTTTCGAGATACAGCAAAATTTAAGATGCAGACACTAATTGGATACATTGACTGCAGTTTTCGTCAGAATCTCGCCTATGTGTAAATCAATTTTTAATTGAAGATTTCTATTCAATTCCTATAAATTACTCTTGATGAAGAAGTTTGAATTGGCTTTGAAACATGTTGGTCTCCAGTAGTATAAAAAAGACGATGAAAAGAAAGAGTGAGAGGTTGGTTTGGTTGACTCTTTTCTTTTTCTCCCTCTTTTTTTGTTGCTCTACATTCATTGTACATTTGTATCTAATGAGCCGTAAAAGTAGATGGTTTCGAAGTCTATTTTTGATTTGTGAACTTTTTAGGTGTTCTTCTATAGTACACAAACAATTTTCATGAGAAAGTAGATTTCATTTCGATCTTTAAGAACTCTAGTTTTTATAGTGTAAGCTCGTTCCAAAAAAATAAAAATATTTTTTTTTTTTTAATGAAGTGATCTTCAATTCTTTTTTGTCTACTGGCCGTACAAATCTTTTATTAAGGTGTTACATTAAAACGTTTCGTCCCTCGACGCCGGACCTCATCAGTAATAAGATTAAAATCTGTTGAGAACCATTTTTACAAATATTTAGCGAATCACATGGATTCCATTACATATAGATTTCGTTACACATGATTAAGTCATTTTTAAAAAACTCTAATTAGTATGCGAGAATACAATAAAGCAGCTTTACATTTTGTTTCTTAAAATTGAATGTATGTATAAAAGAGCATAAACATAACTGTAGATATGATGACAGAACATCATCTCTTGCAGTACATTCTCATGAGGAGAATCACCATTTTAATTTTGATGGTGTTAAGATTTGAGGAACAGAAACTAATTATAAACGTAGAGTTTTCAAAGAGATGTATCACATAAAAGAGGATAGATTTTCTGAAAAAACAAGAACAGACATACAATTTCTCAATCACAATATGACTACCTTATAGAATCTACTAATTATAAATGTTAATATTTAGATTTTTAACATCTATTTAGAGATATGTTTTATTGATACATTACATTAATACATTGCAATTATACTTTAAACAACCATTTTATACAGATATGGACATTTCGTTAATTATATTGAAACTTGGCTTTTTACATGTGACATCAGAGAGAGTGCATTTTCATTGTACATACTTTACTTAATTAAGATGACAGTGTAACCATGGTCTCAGAGGTAGATGTATCGTGTTGGCCCATCACACATGACTTAATCATGTGTAATGGAATCTATGTGTTAAGCTTGTCTCATGTCAACACTCTTAAACTTTGTAATTTTCTGAAGATCTGATGGTAGCATTGAATTTGAATGGTTAATTTTGAACAGATATATTTTGAAGAGATAAATTGTGATTCGCTAAGTATTTGTAAAAATGGTTCCTAACAGATTTTAGTCTTATTACTGATGAGTTACGGCGTCGACGAACAAAACGTTTTAATGTAACACCTTAATACAGAATTTTTACGGCAAGTAGACCAAAAAGAATTTAAGATCAATTTATTTAATTACAATCACCTGGCCAAAACCACAACATCTATGCATATTACTTTTCAATATCATTAATTGGTAATACAATGTGTATCGCGCGCGTATAATAATGCTTGTTCTGCAATAAAACTTGTGCATTCAGTAGCTTATTTTGAAGAGTGACCAGTACTAATTTGTTGGTGATTATCCCAGCAGGCATCATCACTCTGCTCTCGAAAATTGCACCCCTGCAGGGCCCAATGGGCGGCACAATTCAGAGGATCCTTGAAGCTCCCACGAATGAATGTCAGCACATTGTATCACTCAGCTGGTGAGTTTACTGTAAACGAACGTGTAGAGATATCAGATCGAAGAACCGTTTTCAAAACGATGTGAACGACAGATGGTCAGGTGCCTATACTATGGTTGCCATAAGCTATAAAGGGCCATTTTCATGCGCCTCTAATTGATACTTCCAAAATTGGATTGCTTTCTTCCCACCTAGAAACCACCTATAAATAATCTCTTCGTTTTCAAATAATTCTCTTTTCTAGTTCTAGATTTGGTAGAAATTGTTCGTCAGGAAATTAGATTTGCTTCCTTTTTATTAAATTCACAAATGGAACTGAAGTGTAAATTGAGTCTTAAGTTAAGACAGATTTCTTAGAATCTTACACAGAAAGAACTAGGGTTTCAATTTTGTTTCAGATGATTTTCTCACAAACTCATTTTGTACTTCAGCTAGGTTCGCTGTCAAGAGCAATGTCAAAACTGGAAAATAATTGAATTGCTTTTAATGTTTTTATTACTCAACATCAGGCCTGTCCAGAGAGGAGAAATTTGCTCAGAAGCCACTTGTTATACTTCCACCATCACTTCTCTCTGCTCACTCCAGAGAGCTCGGGTGGTGGTTACTCTCGTGTAGAATGGAAAGTGGAAAGTGGAGGGGAAAACTCACATCTGCGATTTGAGCGGTTTCGAGGAATATTTTTGGTATTTCTCCTCTCTGGACAGGCCTGCTTAATGTGAACGAATTCTCGTTCAGTTTTGCATCAGAACATTTTGACGCCCATTTTAGGTACGAAATTTGTATTTTCATTTTTTCTCTGTTTATAAAATACCTTCCAAGACTTTTTCAAATGTAAAATTTCTAAATAATTTTTGGTTCAGACATTCAAGATTCGAAATGCGTGAATGAGAAGCTGTGTTTAAAAAAAACACACAATTTTTGAGTTTGGGGGGCGTTCATTTATTACGTAACGCTTTTAGAGGAGACAGTTTATTAATACGTCCGTTTGCCATGTTATAAAATTCTGTTTCCACTTGAAGTTGTTTTAATTGAATGGAAATTCTTGAGTTTGAATTGAAATATCAAATTCTCATCATGTTAAATGGACATAACAGTTAACGTTGGGATAGCAAAGCTTTTCTGTAAAGCTTTCCAAATTTTCTGCAGGGTTTACAGAAAATTCAATAATTTTACAAAACGTTAACTTTCTACAAAATTTAGAGTCTTTTATAATAGAGTTTACAGTTTAAAGATGTCAACTTGATAAAAAATTTCAGTAAATGTTACAGAAAATATCCTTAACTTCATAAAATTATTGAAAATTCTGTAAAATCTGCAGAAATGTCGGTAATATTTCTAAAAAAGCTATACTTTCCCTATTTTAAATGTAAATCATGTAGGTTTAGCTCCTTGAAAAATGAACTAAGTTCAGTTACAGTCACTTCGTGGGAATAGTAACTTATTACATTCGCAGTCACTGATTGAAGTAACTAGAGTAAGCGCACCAATTCTTGGCATCTTAGAACAGTTATTGGCATGCCAAAAACCGAAATGAATTTATTTTACTTTGGATAAATATTTCATTGCAATGGATAAGCAATATTTGTATAATATGTTTTTGAGGCGACACAAGCTGAAAAATTATATTATCTACTCGTATATATAATATAAATGTATTACGAGTATATTAGTATAATGAATTAGCTCTTACCCTACATATTCCAAAAGAACGTTCAAATTTACATCATTTTAAACTACAAACATTCCAAATGAATAAATCTTCAATTGAAAATCTTAAAAATTGAACCTGCCTGATTTGAAATGGATTCGATTCCAGAATTTTCAATTGTATCTTTCAAAATTGTTAAAATTGAAACTTTTATAATTTCGATGATTTACATTCCAAATTTCTTCAATTTGGTAGATGTAGAATGAAAATTTTGACTTTCGATTTTTTAAGTCATCAAAATCTAAGAATTTTCATTTATACGTCTTTAAAAATGAAGAGTTTTCAATTGTGTCTTTTGAAAATTGAAGGATTTTCCATTATAATTTTTCAAAATTAAATTCTCCCAATCCTGTGTTCTCAAAATTTAAGATTTTTCAATTGTAACTTTTCAACATTGTAGAACTTTGAACTGCAAATTTAGGAAATTAAAGAATTTTTAATTTTGAAAATTTAAAATTGAAGATTATGCAAGTTTTAAATTTACAATTAAAAATTCTATAATTTTGATGATTTAGATTCGAAATATCTTCAATTTGGAAGATTTGAAATTCAAAATTTGTTTTTTGATCTTCAAAATTATCAAAATTTAATGATTTTGAATTATACATCTTTAAAATTAAAGAGCTTTTAATTTTGAAAATTTACATTTTATTTTTTTTATTTTTTATTTACTAAAATATATTATAATTTATTTATTATATATTATTGGAAGACACTGACTGTATAATTAATGTATTTATTTTATTTATGTTTATACAAGTTTTATGTTTTACAATAGAAAAGTGTATAATTTTAAGGATTTGTATTCAAAATTTCTTCAATTCAGAAGTTTAAGAATTGTAAACTTGACTTTTGCTTTTCAAAATCAAAATTTAAGAATCTTAGCTTAAACACCCTTAAAATTGAAGAGTTTTTAATTGTAAGGCTTCAAAATTATACTCTTTCAACATCAAAAAATTCTAGATCACATCATTTTTAATTATACACATTAAAAATGAAGGATCTTCAACAAGGTGGGGGGAAAAAAGCAAAAAAATTTGTGAGCTGGTATCCAAAACAAAATTTTGAAATCGATTAATATCTTCCATTCTCTTTTTTGATTTGAAAATATTAAAAAATGGCCTCATGCCTTAAAAATAATAGCGAATTTTTCATATCTATAGTTTCGGCTAGTGAACAATAAAAATAAAATACAGATTGAAAAGAAATATTTGTTATCTACTCTAAATTTTTTTGAAAATATGCAAAAAACATGTTTTTTTTTTTTTGATTGAGTTAAGTGTACACTTTTCTGGAAAAAGTTGCATACGTTGAACTTAAAATTCCTTCAGCTTGAACCAAAGAAACAAATCCAAAATCCAGAAATCCCAAAATTCTTAGGGCACGATAGAATTTTTTTCCGAAAAAGCAAAATAATTACATGTTTCTTTGGTTCAAGCTCAAAAATTGCAGGTTCGAGATACGAACATTTTTACAAAATATGTGCATAGAACTCAATCCAAAAACATGTATTTTGCTAAATTTCGAAAAATTCTAAATTGAACTAAGAGTCTTTTCTGAATTTCTAATTTTTTTATTAATGCTTGTGAGTAAAAACTCTACATATCAAAAATTCGCCCTAATTTTTGAAGCAATAATTGAAAAAAAAAATAATGGAAAATTAAATTCTTTTTAATTTTCTAATTTTCAAATTTCAAAATTTTTTGTATGGGTTCGATTCGAATTGAAAAAATACACACTATTTTTCTGAAAGTAACATTTTTTCAACTCACTCACTACAAGATAGTCCAAAGATGCAAAATTAACATTATTAAAAGTTGTAAAGTTTTTTCTTTAATTAAGAAAAGTAAAAATAAGTTTCTATAAAGGAAACGAGAAAAGATTATATAGAAGACATTTCCTAAAAATTTGAAATAAATTCGAAATATTTGAAATAATAACCAAAACCCAAAAAATGTCATAATTTTTGTTGATATTTCAAAAAATTCTAAGTTGATCAAAATTTTTTTTGCATTAAATATAATTTTATATTACTATTTGGTATCGAAAACTGTACTTATAAAAAATTCACAATAATTATTGCACTAGGTCAAAACAAAAATTTGTAATTTTTCAAAATTTCAAAATAATATATATGAACGACCTCTAATATTGTTTTTTTTTTGAGACACCTTGTGTGTGGATCAATCTTCGGAACATTATATCAATGATCAGAAATTACGAAAGAGGAAGGATAAAGGAGCCGCAGGCTTTTTGAAGTTTTGATGAAAGGACTGAACTGAATGAGGAGGAACTCGAGGAGCGAAGAAAAAAAACAATGTCTCTGAAAATTGGTCAATATTAGTGAAAATCCTAAAGGAAAGAGGCCCAGGGCCCCGAATCCAATTACACGTGGATCCATTCATGAATGTTTCGGGTCTCTTAGGTACCTCCGGGCTTGACTAAAAATCTCTTTTTAATGGGTGCCCACCCAGTTCCTTGATTCCGAGTAAGAGTTCTTTTACTCAAAAACTCTACGGCTTCGAGCATCCGGTGTTGATGATATATTTAAAATTTATAAGCGGTTTCATCGATGTCCAGCGGCGAAAGACATCTAATCGTATCTGAAACAAAGAAAAAAAAGGTCAGGAATTAGGTAATCATTTTATTTTATAACATATGTTGCAAGACACTTTAAGGTTATTGAAATTGTTGTGCGAAACGTTTTTTATACTTAAATAAGACATTTGTTATTAAATTAATTATTATTATAATTTATGATAAATAGTTAATGGTATAATTTATCCACAAGAAATGATTTTATTAGAAAGATATTCTTTCAGAGAATATTTCTTTAAAGAATTTCTGAAATTTGAAAATTTGTTCGCAAATGGTTGCTTCTTTTTAAGCGCTTCTTTCACGATGCAATAGATCTAAGTAATAGCTCGAAAGTAATTTCTTAATTTTTTGTAATTAAATTCGTTAAACTTAGACAGATTTATGTATTTCCTGAAAAATTCGGATTTGGACACGCCCTATATCCCGGAACCCTTCATTTGTTCATAACTAAAAAACCAAAGAAAAATTGCAAATTTCAGAAAAAAACGCAACTTTATAGCATTACTCTAAGAAAAGATAGTAAGAAACAATAATATAATGTTCAAACAAATACTTTATTAACTTGCATTAATTACTAACTCATTCTAACTAAAAGTTGACAAAAAATTGTAAATTTTCGAAGAAAACTGCAACTTTCTCGCATTACTTTAAGAGAGTTTTGTTATACATAATGATAAATCCCACCAAAAACACTACGTGTTGAAAAATTCCGCCAAGCACATGACTATTTATATTTTATTTATTTATGTTAAAGGTAATCCAAGTTATCAAATTAAAGAATAAAGCCAAGCACAAACAGTAGAGAGCTTATAAATAGAAGTGCTTTTTAAGAAAAAGATTTAGTTCACTAAATTAGTTAATTAAATAATTTTTTGTTTGATAACAAACATAAATTGTTAGTGTAGAGGAATGAAAAAAACATGTTGCGGATTTGTAATATAATAATTTATTATTATTATTATCATTATTGTTGTTGTTATGTCGGCCCACGTATGTTTATTAATCAATGACAACAATAGGCCCGATAATTTTTTTTATTCGTCTACGCTATCAATTTTTTTTATAAAAAAAAAAATATTTAATAAACTGAATCATTGAACTAATTCCTTTTATCAAAAAACATTTCTATTCATAAATTTTCTACTATTCGTACTTGGCTTTATTTTTTGATTTTACAGCTTTGATTACCTCCAATTTTTTCGGCGGAATTTTTTCACACGAACAAAATTGTAATCTGCAGTCAACTTTTTCTTGAGCATTTTTTTTTATTTTAGGGCCAACAGATTTCTCCGATTTTCATTCAATATAATACATAAATCGTTAAGAAAAATCATATGAAATAACTATTTTTATTTATTTCGTTAACAAGTATGTAACACTATTCAACGTAAGGGAGAAACATTCATAATACTGGTACAAAATTTTTTATTTTGATAATAATATCTCCAATTGTTAAAATTCTATAATAACCGTCGAATTTGAAAAAAAATATAAGAAAAGACAATTTCACAAAAAAGTGGACTTAGCACCGTTTAGCTTTCCATGCTTCAATTATTGCGAACAATTTTCTCCGAGAATCTGGTAAGCAATCAGTATAACTTAGTCGATGATCGGTTTCTATATTTCTGTTACTTAAAATTGAATGAAAACTCATGAATTCAAATTGATGATTGAGCGAAGCAAGCGAAGATGGCAAATTTTATCATTTAAATATGCTTATTAATTCCCAAAAGTTTTACAATGATTTTGGATAAAAATGTTGGGTTAACTATAAATAAGCACAATTTTGAATTAATTATGTTTTCTGAACCACGATGGTATATTTTATAAAAGGTAGGTATATTATTCAGTTTACGATGGTTTTGTATGGAAAAATAAATAAATCGATCGATTAGTTTTCCTGAAGTAGCGGCATATGTACACGCTGTTTGCTATACAGGTACTTATGCAAAGTTTCATCAAAATCGATCGATTGGTTTTAGCTGTTGGTATGTCTGCATGTTCAAAATAGTGAATTTTCTGATAAATTCAAATTGAGCTCCATGATATGTTTATGTTTTACTTTCTCCTGAAAAAGCGGCATATGCACACCTTATCCACTACATTCATGCAAAGTTTCATACAAATCGATTGATTGGTTTTGGCTGCAGGTATTAATCCGGTGTCAATGGACAACTGAGCGATTGGTTTGATATTAAGCAGAGCATTAGGCAAGGCTGCGTTATGTCCTCCTGGATGTTCAATATATACATGGACAAATGTCTAAGAAAGGCTCTTTTAGACGAAGAGGGCGTTGATCTCGGGACAGTGAAAGTACGTGGACTGGCGTTTGCAGATGATAAGATTGTTACAGCAGAAGCAGTCGACGATTTGCAGAGAATGATCAACAGACTGAATACCAGCATGAAGAGTATGAGTCTCAAGATTAACGCAAATCAGACAAAAATTATCGTGTTTCAAAGAAGGAGTGAGAAAACAGTCTGCAACATTGCCTCAAACGAAGAAAGAATAGAACAAGTTGATGAGTTAGTGTATCTTGGAAGTTTCTTTATTGCTGACGGAAAGATAAATGTAGAGATATCCATGTGTATAAACAAGGGTAGAAAGATTATCGGCAGTGTACGAGCTATTACTAGAAGTAAAAATGTAACGAATAAGGCTGAAATTGCAATTTATAATTCAGTGCTTGCACCTACTGTGCTGTATGGTAGCGAGACCTGGACGTATCAAGAAAAAGATAGGAGTAAAGTGAACGCGGTAGGCATGCAGCTCATGCGGAATATGCGCGATAAAACGCTAATGGACAAAGTCAGTAATTAGTGGGTTCTCAAAGAATGTAGTGTAGAAAGAACATTGTTTGACAAGAGTAAAAGAAATTTACTGATATGGTTTGGTCATGCTGAGAGAATGAATGGAACTCTAAAGGAACAAGATATGAGGAGTCGCAGAAACACAAGAGCGTGTATGAAACGATGTATGGATGTAACGTAAGCAAAAGATGTATGCAAGGATAGGGATGTATGGAGAACAATTGTTCATAAGAAGAAGAGTGAAACCTGAAACTGAGTATCACTCTGCTGCAAATCACTTTGATTCAAATTCAAGATGAAAGTAAGACCCCAGGATTTTCTGTGTTATGAAATTATTGCTATTAGTCCATATGAATCATGTATGTAAATCGCTATGCTTCCTGCAGCAATATTTGTTATGGCGCCGCAGCGCCCCTTTTGGTCAGGCTTTTACTTACATTTTGATTCATATACTCTTTTTAAATATAAAACTAGTGTGATTAATTTTTCAGTTGATCGAGCCATAATTCTAGCTGATTCAGGCTTTTGGGAAAAGAATTTACAATTAGTTAAAGATACACTTAAAGAAAATGGTTACCCTGCTAAATTCTTTGATACATATATTATAAAAGGAATAGGTAACGTTTCTAATCTTGGTCAGTCAGAAAATATAGCACAGGTTGAACAGAATAGGAAAGATGTTTTTGTAGTTCTACCTTGCATTTAACATTTAAACAAGACCATGTTAACAGTTTCATTTTTTTGTTGGTAGTTAAAGTACATTTGCAAGAGAGTTGAAAAAATAGTCTGGAGACCTCTGATTTAGAATGATGAATTAACGCAAGGCTGGCAGGGAGTTCCAGTACGAGCTGTATTTTACCAGTTTCCTCAATTACCTCCGTGAAAAGCCTTTAAGTGCCCACCTATTGCTTAAACTCCAAGATTTCTCCTCTCGAGGGACCCAAACGTGATTGACTCGAAGGCGGGTTCGGAAATACTTCTTTGGGTAATTCTGTGATTCTAAATTATCCTTCCTGTGGCAAAACCACTTTATTGGCAGTAAACCATTTTTCTGGAACCTTCGCCCTTTAAGTCAAAGACTTTCGAGGCATTCAATATTTTTTTCAATAAACTAGCAACGATTAGCGCGCGACAATTAGAATTAGAGATTAAATCAACAATTAGAATTTAAATTTTGATTTATTCTGGATTTAGTTTCTACAATTTCAAATTGAAATGGTACTGAACTTGAATGGGTCTAAGTTGGAATGCTATCAAACTTAAATGCTAAGAAACTTGAATGCTTTTGAATTTAAATGCTACGAAACTTGAATGATTCCAAACTGAAATACTACCAAATTTGAATGGATTCAAACTGGAATGCTCAGAAACTTGAATGCTTTTGAATTTGAATGCCAGAAAACTTAAATGATTCCAAACTGAAATGCTACAAAATTTGAATGATACCAAACTTGAATGATTTCAAACTGGACTGCTAAGAAACTTGAATTTTTTCGAATTTAAGTGCTACAAAACTTGAATCATTCCAAACTGAAATGCTACGAAATTTGAATGATACCAAGCTGGAATGCTAAGAAACTTGAATGCTTTCAAATTTGAATGCTACCAATCTGGAATGACTCCAAACTGGAATGCTACCAAATTTGAGTGGTTCAAAACTTGAATCTTTCAAAAATTGGATGCTAACAAAATTTTACATGAAACATCAATGGAGACATGTAAGAGTGTGATGTCCAAATCGGATCTTTGGATTCTTAGTTTCTTTTTTCAATTTCCAGGAATTCCGTAGTTACAATTTATTTCTAATCCTAAAGAGAGACTTCTTGATTTTGAAAATGGTATTTGCTGAAATATAAGCAGAAGTTGTAGTTTAGTATGAAATTTGAAAAGCGACATTAGGTAAGAAGAGAAATAATATGTTTAGCGTGTTTCATATGTGTGTATGTAATCTACATCGTGCGCAAGTTGGACATTCGCATACGCTTAGCGAAACAATTACAATTACGTGATTTTATCGCGGGCACACCAGCATAGCAGCTTATTCTGTCCCCTCCGTAGTTCATACAGTGGAAGTGGTGAGCCCCCAAGCGAACCGGAAGTTGCGGTCGCGCGGGAGGGAACGACCACTTCCGGTGACGCTCATTAACGCCTGCCTGCCTGGCCTGGCACGGATTTGTTCCCCGTAATTGTGCCCGGTTAATTCGATTTGACGCATTGCGTTATATTATATTTTCCTGCTGGCTCCTTTCTCTTCTTCCGCCAAGCCGCTACTGTCATGTCGACGACACCTGTCCCAATGTCCCACCGCATTACAAAAGCCAGCTCTTTTTTGAACCTAATTGTCATAATAGCTCGTTTCAAACACAGGCATTATATTTTTGAAGAAAGGTGGCTAATATGGTTGTATAGATAATTTGGCACAGTGGATATTTTGTCCGAAGAGAGATCACTTATTTTTTGCTGTATACTACTTTATCCAACGTTAAGACAGCATGTAACAAAAATTTCAAAATCTCGATTCATTGTTGACTTTTTATCTTCATGGTTTTTGGTAATTAGATAGTGTGAATGTAATCATTTTTGAGTTTTGATGAAAAATTGAAGCTGCTGTAACACACAGTACCGTCCAAGAATATTAAGACACCTACAATATTAGTGATTAAAAACATACAATCACTCCTCGCATGATGTGCTCGAAACAAAATGAGATGAAATAATTTATAAAGAAGCGTTGGAAAGGCCATTAGATTTTGAAGAAAATAAGAAATTTTTTGGAAATGTGTTAAGAAGATTAGGAAAGGAAGTACTAGCACTTAGTTAGTCAGAATTAAAAATTCTGATGGTGAAATGGTATAAGATACGGACAAAGTGTATAGCTGTGTGAGCACATCTTTTTAAATTGTATGAAGGTCAAGCTATGGAACACAACAACTGTAATACAGAAGAGGATACGTTAGATAATCCCGTTGTTTATGGCGAAAGAAGAACCGATATCCGCGACATCATACCTATAATTAAGAAACTAAACAATAGTAAGACGGCTGTACTAATTATAGAACGATTAGCCTACTAAGTACCGTAGGCCAAATATTTACCAAAATACTTGTTGGTAAGGCCATGGAAGTAACTAAAGAGAGGATCTGGCAAGTTCAATGTGGATTTATGCCATGGACATCTATTTAGCTTGAAACAGATCACAGAAAAAAGTTTAAGAGTAGTCAACAAAGTTTTCTGTGCATTTTTTAATCTGAAAAAAGCTTTCAGTAAGTTGACGCTAAGGCATAAGACGCCAGTGAACAAAGTCAGTAATGAGTGAGTTCTTAGAGAATGTGGTGTAGAAGAAACTTTGATTGGCAGGAGTGAAAGAAATTGGCTGTGATGGTTTGGTCATGTTGACAGAATGAAGGACGTTTAACGAAGCAAGTGTATTTTAGTAAGGTGAATGGTAGTGCACCCAGAGGTAGACCGAAGATGGAATGGTCATAATGTGTGAACGAGTCTCTAAATCGAAGAAAAATAAAGAGTCGCAGAAGCACAAGTGTTTGCACGAAAAGATGTATGTATGTAAAGAAAGTAAAAGATGTATGCAAGGATAAAGATGTATGGAGGAGAATTGTTTATATGAAGAATAGTAACGCCTGACATGTAAGATTTTGGATACTTATGGGCCCTCGTGAAGAGCTTTACTTAGTAGATGTGGTTGGAGTAGAGTATGGATCTTCCCAAGGGTTTATCAGGCACTTTGAATGCACATGTGTAAGTCGTGATGTATAATGGCTCTGTGAAGCTCTTCACCTGGGGTGATTACTAGAGAGATTGATCAGCGATCCGTGTCGGATCGGTGTAGTGAAAAAAATGTGTCGTTTGAGTGAGCAGCACACGACTTCCAGATCGATTTACAACCTATCTCTGCTTCTATACATTTCTTACTCACTCTTATTGCAGAAATTCCTTGATCCTCTGTAGTATAAGGAGGCTAAAACCAAACTAGTTACGCTTACCCCGAAAGGGATTCAATTTAATGGTATGATAAAATAGTGATAAAAAATTCAACAATTTGGTTGAAATTCGTTTTTTTTTCTTGGCTGAAAAATTTTTCTGGGTTGAAAATTCATATTTTTGGGTTGAAAATTGGACTACTTTGAGAAAATTCGTCTTTCTGGCTTGAAAATTGAATGATTTGGTTGAAATTTTTTTTCTTCTTGAATTAAGAATCTTTCTTTGTTGAAAATTCAAGTCTTTTGTGCAAATTCAACTATTTTGGTAAAGAATCCAACTATTTGGTTGAAAATGTTAATATTCTGTCGCAAATTCCTTTTCTTTTTTTGTTAAAAATTATGCACTGATTAGCGTCACGTAATTTTCCGTAAGACTAATCCGGTCAAGTATAGTGCCAGGACTAGAGTTACAAAATCCGTAACTTTCGTCCTGAACTCATAATTCTTCTCGAAAATTCTTCTTTCCAAATCAAAATTGTAATCCTTTTGAAAAATTCACGGAACCAACTCAAAATTATAATATTTCTGTAAAATTTCCTCTTCCATGTAAAAATTATAATTCTACTGGAAATTTCCCGGAACCAACTAAAAATTATCATTCTTTTTGAAAATTTTCTGTTCCGAATTAGAATCAGAATTCTTTTCGAAAATTCCCCGTTCAAAGTAAAAATTGTAATTCTTCTGAAAAATTCACTGGACCAAGTCAGAATTATATTTTATTATACCTTTTTTTCGAATTCACTTAAGATTGAAAATTAAAATTCTTCTGCAAAATTTACTGCTACAAGTCAGAATTATTATTCTTTCAGAATCCACTTACGAAAAGATGCTGGTTTGCTAAATAGAACTTTATTTTTCGTGATAAGGGCCTTTCGAAACAGCGCTATTATTTGGGTAAGCAAACATGGATGAATTTTTATGAAGAAAATCAAGAGAGAGGAAGAGACTAAATTCTCAGAACCAACTCAAAATTATTTTTCAAAAAATTATCTTAAAAAAATTATTATTTCTTTTGAAAATTCCCAGAACCAACTCGAGCTTACCATTCTTTTCGAAAATTCCCGGTTCTAAATCAGAATCATAATTCTTTTCGAAAATTCCTCTTTCCAAATCAAAATTGTAATCCTTTTGAAAAATTCACGGAACCAACTCAAAATTATAATACTTCTATAAAATTTCCTCTTTTATGTAAAAATTATAATTCCACTGGAAATTTCCCGGAACCAACTAAAAATTATCATTCTTTTTGAAAATTTCCTGTTCCGAATTAGAATCAGAATTCTTTTCGAAAATTCCCCGTTCAAAGTAAAAATTGTAATTCTTCTGAAAAATTC
>JAUMHM010000089.1:6959689-6972283 GCA_032362435.1 Melikaiella ostensackeni | reverse complement strand
TGAACGCCGACTTCACATGAGTGGAGCGTTAGCCAATTACGCCACCGAGGCCGCAGGTTAACGCTCCACTCATGTAAAGTCGGCGTTCCCGGTTCAAATCCGGGTCGAGGTAGATTAGATAGATCTAAAAATCAATTTGACCAGTAATCGATATAATAACATCAAAATATTAATTAATTAACCATAACATTTTTTGTTGAGAATTCATCTTGTTTGGTTGAAAATTCAGCTACTTGGTCGAAAATTGAACAAGTTTGTTGAAATTTGAACAAGTTTGTGAAATATTCTTTTTTTGGTCAAAGATTCAATCCATTAGTTGAGAATTTTACTATTTTGTAGAAATCTCGTTTTTTTTAGTTGGAAATTAATTTTTTTTACTGCACATTTCGTTGTTTCATTTTTGGCTAAAAATTTATATTTTTTAGGGGAAAATTCAACAATTTTTTTGTTTAGCTTCCACCTTAAACAGTAGGTCCCCTCAAAAGAGTGTAATAGATAGTTCTCCTTTTTGGTTGAAAATTTGATTGTTCTGTAGAAAATTCAACTGTTTTGTAGACAATTCGTCTTTTTGGCTTGAAAATTCATCACTTTGGTTGATATTTTTTTTTCTTCTTGGCTGAAAAATCTTTCTCGGTTGAAAATTTAACTCACTTGTTAAATACTCGTCTTTTTTGTTTGAAAATTCATCTCTTTTAGCAGAAATTTTTTTTTCGTAAAAAATGCAACTGTGATTGAAAATAGTTCTGCTTTGAATCAGGATCCAACTATTTTTCTTTAAACTCGTCTTTCATGATTGAATTCAACTATTTTTGATTCAAAATCAAAAACCTTTTTGATTGAAATATTAACTATTACATTTTTTGTTGAGAATTCATCCTGTTTGGTTAGAAACTCACCTACTTGGCTCAAAATTGAACTGGTTTGTTAAAAATTAATTTTTTTGGTTGAAGATTCATCTCTTTGGTTGAAAATACGAATATTTTGTCGATACCTTGATATCTTTGGTTGAAAATTAAATTTTTAACTCAAAATTAAATATTAAAATTCTGGTTAAAAATTTATCTTTTTAAGTTGAAAATTCAATTGTTTTGTTGAAAGTTAACTGTTTTCGTAGTGAATTAAACTATTTTGTTAAAATCCCTATTCATTCTGATTTGAAAATTCAAAATTTGGTTGGATTTTTTTTCTTTTTAACTGAAAAATCTTTGGCGGTTGAAAAATCAATTCTTGTTGAGAATTTGTCTTCCTGATTCAAAAATTTATCTTTTTTGGTAGAAATTTCACCTCTTTTGGTTAAAGTTGCAACTATTTGGTTGAAAATTAATCTAGTCCGTTTTGGGATTCAACCATTTTTTTTTAAAGAGCTTCTTTTGCGGTTGAATTCAATTTCTTTGTATTTAAAGTGGAAAGCTTTATTGGTTAAAATATCAACTATTACATCTTTTGTTGAGAGTTTGCCTTGTTTGGTTGAAAATTTAACAACTTTGTTGGTAACTTGTTTTTTCAGTTGGAAATTAACTTTTTGACTGAACATTTCATTGTTCTATTTTTGGTTAAAAATTGATCTATTTTAGTTGAAGATTCAACAATTTTGCTAAAAAGTCATCCTTCTTTTTTAAAAAAGAAATTGTTTTGTTGAAAATTCAACTGTTTTGTAGAAAATTCATCTTTTTGGCCTGAAAACTCAACTCTTTTGTTGAAAATTCAACAATTCGGTTGACATTTCTTTCCTTTTTGACTGAAAAATCTTTCTTGGTTGAAAATTCCACACTTCTATTGAAAAATCAACTATTTTGGTATTGAATGTAACTATATGGTAATAAATCCACATTTTCGAGTTGAAAATTCTATTGTTTTGTAGAGAATTCGCCTTTTATAATAAATAACTCAACTACTTATTTGAAAGTTGAACTACTTTGTTAAAAGTTCAGTTCCTTGGTTAAAAATTAATTTTTAAACTGAAAATTGAATTCTTACGTTTTTGGTCAAGAATTGATCTTTTAAGAATGTATTTTTTTTTAGTAGTCGTAGTTATAACTTTGTTTCAAGCGATAGAGCAGACAAGGGTCCGCTGAACGATGAACAGGTACCAAAACACTTTAAGACCACTAGACACAAAGAAATAAAGATATAAAGGAAGAAAATCAGTGAAGCCTTTATTTAAAAGACTTCTTTAGTCTTAACTGAACTTTAAAACCATAACAGATATTGATTATCTTTCTCCCACGTTTCTCAAGATTTTTTCGGACATTAATGCTAGTATCGTGAAAACGGTGATTTTAAATGCTTCCAGGGAAAATGTTGTAATTCCCGATAAGAGAGCCGGATGAAACGATTACGAATTCGAGTTTTCTAAAAGCCTTTTAGTTTCTTCTAAAATAATATTGATTGACGCAATAAATAATGACGCACACTTCATTCCACAAATAATTAGAGATATCTTAATATTATAACGAAAAATGTTAATAACTAATTTGTTTTTTATTGCAAATTTTCTCTTCATCATACGAACCCCCTTATTACACTTTACCGTATTGATCTTGCAGTAAAACATGTCGACCGCAAAAAAAAAACAAAACCTTCTCCTTAATAGTAGAGCTCATAAAAGCATATTTTTAGAGGAAAATGCTTTTTTCTTCATCCTTAATACATTTTGTAACTAACACTTTTAATTTCAAAAGTGTATTAAAAATAAACGATTTTTTAAAAAATGTGCTTTAGTTTTTTGAAGAGAAAAAAAGTGTAGATTGTATTTTTTGATTTAGATAAAAATTTGAGGAGTCTAGATCTTAAAATTTTCTTAAAATTTAGGTAACTTTGGTATTCCAACACTTCTACTTTTGAATAGGTCATTAAGATTCCTCGAAATCCCTAAAAATTCTCTATAATATTCCAAAATCCTTCAAAATTGCATTAAATCTTTTGAGATCTCTTAAAATCCTTTAAAATTCTGTAAAATCATTGAAACCACTCAAAATCTCTTAAAATCCTTTAAAATCTTATGAAATTCCTTAAGAACCCTTTAAATCTTTAAAATCCAATTAATATCCACTGATGTCTTTCAAAATTCGTGAAAAAATTTCGGTCTCTTGAAATTCTTCAAAATCCTTCGAAATGTCGCAACTTCTTTTGAAATATTTCGAAAACTTAAGAAATTCCCTGAAATTTGTTAAATCAAATGAAAGTTCCTTGAAATCCTTTATCCCTAAAATTATCTCAATGTCGTTTAAAATCCTTCAAATTCCGTAAAATATTAATAAATTTAACATGATCTCTTAATCCTCTTTCAATTTTTTTGAAATTGTTAAAATACGTAGGAAGCTTTCCGAATCTCTTGAAATCTCTTAAAATACTTTGAAAGTCACTAAAATTCCTTGAAACCCCTGGAAATTCTTTATAAATTTCAAAAATTCTTTCAAAATTGCATTAAATCTTTTGAAATCTTACGAAATCCTCTAAAATCCGTGGAAACATTTTGGAATCTTTTGAGATCTCTTGAAATCCTTCGAAATTCTGTGAAATCATCGCAACCACTTAAAATTCCTTGAAATCCTTTGAAATCTTATGAAATTTCTTAAAAACCCTTTAAATCTTCAAAATCCAATTAACATCCACTGACATTCTTCGAAATTCGTGAAAATTTTCCGGTATCTCTTGAAATCCTTCAAAATCCTTCGAAATGTCGCAACTTCTGTTGAAATATTTCGAAATCTTTTGAAATTCCCTGAAATTTTTTTGATCAAATGAAAGTTTCTTCAAATTCTTTGAATTTCATGCATATTGTACACTAACTCATAAACTTATAATCGATTGAGCTTCGTGAAGATACGTTGAAATCCTTTAAAAACAGTGGAAATCCCTTAACATTCATCGAGATTCTCTTTCACATTTATTTAAATTGATAAAATCCGTATGAATCTTTTCGAATATCCTGAAATCCCTTAAAGTACTTTGAAAGACATTAAAACTCCCCAAATTCTTCAAAACCTTTTATAATATTCGTAAATTCTTTGAAATATCGTTAAATCTTTTCGAATCTCACGAAATCTTCTAAAATCCGTGGATATAGTTTGAAATCTTTTAAAATCTCTTAAAGTCCTTTGAAATCCTGTGAAATCATCGAAACCGCTTGAAATCTATTAAAATCCTTTAAAATCTCTTAAAATCCTTTGAAATTTTATGAAATTCCTTCAAATCCGTTCAAGTCTTTAAATTCCAATTAATATGCACTGACAACCTTTAAAATTCGTGAAAATAATGCTGTATCTCTGGAAATCATTTACAATCCTTCGAAATGTCGCAACTTCTTTTGAAATTTTTCAAATTTTTTTGAAATTCTCTTGAATTTTTTTCAAATTCTCTGAAATTTTTTCAATCGTGTGAAATTTCCTTGAAATCCTGTGGATTTCATAAATATTGTACATTGTCTCTTGAAATCCCTTTAAAATGATTGAGTTCCGTAAAAATCCCTTCAAATCCTTTAAAATCTATGGAAATCCCTTGAAATATCTTAAAATCGGTCAAAATCCTTGATATTCAGTGGAATATTTTGAAATATTACGAGATCCCTTGAAAACTCTTTCAAATTCATTGAAATCGTTAAGATCCTTGGAAATACTTTGTAGTCCTTTGAAATACCTTGAAGTCCCTTAAAATCTGTCTAAATCCTCTTAAATCACTGGAAATCTTCCAAATCTTTGAAATTCAAATTTGAAAAAAAAACCTTGAAATCTTTTGAAATCTCCTTTGGAGTGAAAAAATTGATACATAGTTGACATATTGAGTAAAAATATAAAATCGTACTTAAGAAGGGGGCAGGGGTCACAAAAGTCTTACGAATCCTCATGAGAGAGGGAAGGAGGTCTAAAATTTAAAAAAAATCATCGTTATACTTAATTAATTGACGTTCCCAGAGGCTATGAATTATTTCTTGAACATAGTAACAGATTTTTGAATGCCTAAGTTTGACTTTCGTTACAAGGAAAGATTACAGCTTGAAAACCACTAGTCCAAAACCACAAAGGTATGGTTTAGAGAGTGCAAGACTCCACTCAGGAATTAAAGAACGATTTGTTTTATTCCCTTTGTTTTCTCACCCCTTATTGCTGCTCCAGCTTTCAAAAGAGTCCATTTTTCGTTCCCAGGAGAGGCTGGGATCATTATAAAAATTAAACGACGTTCATGCGATTGATTATTGAAATTACATACTATTCGTCTTATAGAAAACGAATAGGACATGCACGTGGTGTTGGCATCGTAGCCAAAACTCACGACCTTAATAAGTCGTTTTCGAGGTAATCAGAGCGAGTGTGTCATTTCATTTCTGATAATTTCGTAGTTCCAGAATGCCCATGCCGTGGAGAAGATTACACTCATTCAGAAATTTTAGGTCTGATTTTTTTTTATCCTTTTCTTCGAATCGATGATGCGACGGAGTTCTAAAAAGCCTTAGGCTAGGGAGACTCGTTTCATTCAGATAGGAGCAACAGGGCAATAGAGTGTGGGAGTTTTTTTGGAGCGCTTGAACAAAATAAAGTGCGAATAAAATAAAAATTAACAAAATCAGGGAGCTCATTTCTAAAATAATAATAAATCAAAGAATAAATTATGCAGCCCTCGCACAGGGGGAAACAAACACTTTTTTGGGGTAGTTTTCTGCAAAAGGGTACAGAATAAGTAAATTTACTTTTGTTGAATAAGAATTAAGCTTAGAGGTAAAATTCCTGGATTTTCTTAATTGTTATAACAAATTAATGCTCATAACTGTTATCTGCTGGACTTTCAGAATCCGAATGCATTACTTACATAGAGTTTGTTATTAAAATGTGTAAGATTAAAGTATAATTGCGAACAAGCACCAAACAACAATAATAGTTAATAGCTTGATTAAAATTTATGAAAAAATTTACCATTCAACAACATTTTTCATTTTTATAAACAATATTTAGAAACAAATTCACTCATTTGGTATTTCTATGCATAGAAAATTTTTCTTTTCTGTGAAATCATTTCTTTTCATGTGAAGAACAAGAAAATTATCAATGCATATAAATGCCAAATCAATGAATTTGCTTATGAAACTTGTTTAAACTATTAACTATTATCGTTGTTTGGTGCTCGTTCACATTTTAACATTAATGTTACACATTGTGATAACAAAATATATGTAAATAATGCATTTAAATTCCGAAAATGCAGCAGATAACAGTTATGTGCATTAATTTGTTTATAACAATTGAAAAATCCAGGAATTTCACCTAAAAGTTATATTTTAATTCAACAAAAGTAAATAAATTAATTCAACACCTTTTTGAGGAAATATCAATAGATGGGGCTAAGTAAATATCGCAAATATAACCAATTGCAATTTTTAAGTTAAATAACAAATTAATAATTTTTCGTAAACGTGCGCTTCTTCGCTTAAGTACGACCTGTCATGAGTATTCAAAACAAAGCTTTGATCCGTTGACATTTGAGGAGTCGGCTGATTTTTGTCACAAAAAGTGCTTTTTTCCCTCTGTGCCACGGTTCGACTAGAATGATTTTTTAAAAATCGCATAAGCGACACAAGTCGCATGAGCTTTTGAAAAACTTATTTCTTTAGAAACATAAACTTCAATTTGTATTATTTTTCTTATTTTATTAAAGAAAATTTGATAAAACGCTATACAAATCGAAAAATACTTGAAATAATAAACAGTATGTAGTAGCTTGAATTTTCTTTTCTAGCATATAATCCTATGGATTTGAAAAATTATATTTGCAAAGATTTTTTTATGGATTAATTGTTTAAACAGAATTAATTGTTAAAACCATTCAATTTTTTTTAAGCTACAAGGCATAAAAAAATTGAACAAAACAGTATTGTAAAGAAATACCATGAAATGATATTGATACTTTTGCATTTATGCAGGTATTTTTGAATTTCTGAGAGATTTTATTGTATAAATTCTTAACTTAATTTATAGATGTGCTATTTTTATATTTTCCTATCATTTCATGAAATTGTGTATAAAGCTTCTTAATGCAAGTTCTTATGCCAGAATTGCTACAGAATAAAAATTTTTTAATTCCAGGTCTTTTCCAGATATTTTCAAAAGTTAAAAATAATTCTAAACCCCACGCTGACAGTTTTATTCCAGAAAAATTAGAGACACTTAGAGGGAGAAAAAAAATCATTAAAGAAGAATAATCGTATAACATGAAAATAATTAAACTCTAGTTGAAACATTTGCAAAGAAAAAGAAAATCTTTGAAAATAAATTCCTACTTCACTAATTTCAATCGAATTAATAACTTTCCTTCAAACACGACTTCAATTTTGAAGTACATACTTTAAATTATTTGAAAATTATTCACCTTCCGATCTTACAGACGTCCATATCTTAATTTTTCTTCAATGAAAGGATCGATCCACATCTAAAATAATTTTTTCTAACATTTTAAACTCATCAACTAGTCTCAATTAAGAAACTTGGTGAATTTCAAGGTTTTTCCAATTTATAATCATTTATAGGTTCTAGTTTTAAGCCGATATATCTTCAAGTACACATCTTAAGGAACATTTTGGCGTATGCTACTTTTCAATAAATAGGGTCACCCTGGAAAACCCTTAAAAGGCAGTAGATACTTTACTACAGTACTGATTTTTTGTTAATATCAATATTGCTGAAAACGAGGGTAGAAAGATTATCGACAGTGCACGAGCTATTACTAAAAATAAAAGTGTAACGAATAAAGCTGAAATTCTAATTTATAATTCTGTGCTTGCACCCACTGTGCTGTATGGTAGCGAGACCTGAACGTATCAAGAAGAGGATAGGAGTAAAGTGAACGCGGTCGGCATGCCGTTCCTGCGGAATATTTGCGGTAGAGCGCTAATGGACAAAGTCAGTAGGGAGTGGGTTCTCAAAGAATGTTGTGCAATGCAACAGCGAGGGGGGAACCCGTGAGGAGCAAACAACATCGTCTCTTCGTGGGTCTTCATCCCGACTTGGCCCACAGAGTGACTAAACAACATCTTGCTGATCAATTAAGATTTACGAGGCGACGCCACCTTATATCCGTGGTCGAAAATAATATCGGAAAACAGGTGCGACAAAAACTAGCATCACTTATAACGCACCCCGCAGATGCGGTGGGAGAGGAGGTTCATATGCCCGTAACACGAGACGTGATAGACGAGCGGGAGCCGGATCTGGGGTATGCAGCGGGGCGGCTGTCTCATGGTTGACAGTCCTTAGGGCTGCAGCCGCCGGACCCTGCCCCTGCTCATGTTGAACTCATGTTGAACATATTGAAAAACTCAATGAGAAAAGCCTACGTCTCATGGTGAGCTTCACTAATGCCATCCTAGATTCTGCAGATCAAGAACCATCTATGAGAAATGGTCTGCCGAAAGTTAGAGTCAGCAAAGACCTTCTCCGGCTAGTTAGCAACTTGAACACCGAGATACTGCCTCTGTTCTTGCAGCGGGATATGAGCTTGCTGCAGGTGCAGACTTTTGCATATTGCGCTGCGGTTGCGTGTGCCAGGATAATAAGCATACTCAGAGCCCGGCCTGCTAACAACTACGCCCCAAGAAAGATGTCAGACCCTCCATGGAAGATTCGACTTCAATGTGAGATGAGTAAAATAAGAGGAAAACTGGGACATCTGTACCAATTCCGAAAGGGCGATCGGTCTCAGAGACTGACTCGCCATGTGGAGAAGATCCTTCGTCCACATAAAATCAGTTCAAGAACATCTACGAACCTGGACGAATTGATTGACTATCTTGAACAGAGACTCGTGGTCCTGTCAACGTGACTGCGACGATTTAGGAGAGCGATCAATAGGACCTTTTTGGCAAACGAAAAACGTTTCTATCGCAGAGAAAACAAGACTCAAAATTATTGTGAACCATCTAGGGCCGAGGAAATGGCCAGATATTGATGGAGCATCTGGGCTACTCATAGGCCAAGTCAGCTGGACACAACGTGGCTCTGTCTAGAAAATAACAGAGTTGCACGGTCGCCTGGAATAAATACTCTATGCACAGCTTCTGGTATAAATACCTGGAGGCTCTGCACCCTGCCCTTGCTAAAGCACTTTAAAACATCTTGGTGAACCCAGATCACTTGCCCTATTTTATGATGGAGGGCGCAACATATATGATTCCCAAAAAGATAGATGTTGGTAGCCCTAGTTACGATCAATTACTTGCCTCTCGACTCTCTATAAGTGTCTCACGGTAATCACTTCTGACTTCGTCTATAAATATTGTGAGGAGAACAACGTCCTCTCTGGAGACCAAAGGGGTTGCTGTCGAGGCTCCCGTGGTTGCAAGGACCAAGTCACAATTGACAGTGTGGTTGTGTTGCATGCGAAACACCACGAACTCAATTTGCATATGGCCTATATTGACTATCAACAGGCGTCTCACTTAATACCCCACGATTATTTACTTGAGGCTCTTAAGACATATAAGATCTGTCCTCGTGTCATCCAATTTCTGGATCACGCTATGCACACATGGTACACAAAGATTAAATATTTTAGACGTGGGGTGATGAGGGATACAGAGTCCTTGCCCATTAAACGATGAATCTTCCAAGGTAATTCACTCAGCGCACAATGGATTTGTTCCGAATTGAACCCGCTAAGTTGGATACTCAACAACACATCCTATGGGTTCAAAATTGAGACGGGAGTGGCTGTGTCTCAAATCACTCTTCTTCTGTACATGGACGACATGAAGGTTTATGCGAGCTCAGAGTCGAATCTGAACATCCTACTCAGCATCTTGCTGTAATTCTCCAATGACATCAGGATGTATCTGGGCTTGGACAAATGCAGAAAGCTGCATTTGTCTTGTGGAGAAATAAATACTCCACAGATGCTGGACGACCGTGATCTGATTGGGACAATGACTAATGAAGATTCGTACAGGTACCTTGGCATATTGCAGGCAAGGGGTCCGTTCCACTCTGCACAATGGAGGGATAAACAGCTGCACAAACAACACCCTCAAATATTAGATCTTCCTTGCGTGGATAGTGATGCTTCAAACCTCTGTTTGAGGCGGAGAACTCTTTCCGGAGACGGAAGGATTTGTCATTGAAATCCAGGCAGGGCAATCAAGACGAAGAATTACCAAAAACACGTCCTCAGTATGGCGGCAGTGGTTGACAGATGCCGCTTTTGTGGAGATCCCAATGAGAACATCGAACACATCATTGATGTCTGTACGATGCTTGCCTCGCAAGAATACATGCGCAGACATAATGATATTGCTGGGATCATTCACAAGCAAATTGCCCTGAACAATGGTTCACTAGAGAGATTTGAGACTTACTATAATTATAGCCCAGTTGAAGTACTAGAGAACGAACACCATCTCCTTTATTTGACAGGACTATTCTGACTGACTACCTAGTCAGACAGTCTTTTCTGTACCAGTCAGTCTCAATGTGTCCACTATCGTAATCAATAAGGATATCAAGAAAACTATTGGTTTTGTTTTTGGATTTTTCTAGTGTGATTTTGAGTGTTTCACCACGCTTCTCGAATTCTTAGAGTATGTTAATAGTTTTTACATATTAATAGCTGAAAGTGTGTCATCTACGTACCTGTGATAAAATGGGACATGATCTTTACATTTTTCTGATACTTTATTTTCGACTTTGTCCATCAGGAGATCAGTAATAACCTGAGAGATCAGTGACCCCATCGGGGTCCCAAAGTTTTGTTTATAGACTTCTTCTTCAAATTTGTCATACGCATGATTCAAACAGAGCTTTAAAGCGTTATTCAAATCTGTGTAATTTAAATTAGTGAATTTTATTTCAGCCCATTTTTCATTTATTATTTCAAAAACAATGTTGCAGTCAATATTGGTGAATATTGATGCCACGTTTAACTAGATAACTTTATAATATCTTGTGACGTTGACGTGTTTAATCTTGATATCAAGTTCCAACTGTATCGTAAGATTAATTTTGATTTTAGTTTAGGTTTTCTGGAAGTTTTTTAAGGAATCTAGATAGTTTGTATGAAGGTGAATTCAAAAAAGAGGTTACTGCTCTTAGTGGTATGTTATCTTTGTGTATTTTGGAAATCCTGTATATCAAAAGGGGTCCGCCGTTTGTGCATCTCAATTTCGAAGCTCTGTTTTTAGAAAACAACTGGCGAGTCTCCCAACAGTCAACAAGTTATTTAGTTCTATTTGGATGACACTTGTATTTTGACATTCTTGATATACTTTAGAGCCTCGTAGTTGTGATCGCATTTCTTTACTGTATCATATTATTATCTTATTGTACATATCACCAAAAGATATTGTGCCGAATTTCGAGAAAACGAATCTTGTAAACCTAATCAAATCAAAAATTTTGGTGTCGTGTAAATATGGCAAACGGAACATTACCTAAAAAAGCGCACTTCTAAACACCAAAGACAAGAAAGACAACTAGCAGACAAAACAGCACTTTGTAAACATGCGAAAGAACATGACCAGAAGTTCGATTTTAAGTCGAAAAATGTGAAAATCCTACAAACAGGATCCAATCTCCGCGAATGAAATGTATTAGAAATGTTTCACATTGTAAAAAATAAGAACACTGTGAATCTGAAAACAGACACGCAAGACCTTAGCGCCCTATACTATAACCTCATAAAAATATAAATTCAAATCGCACGCCAATATACGTCTCACAAACTAACCTAACATGAAAACTTCAGTCTCTTAACATCGACAGTCGACACGAGATCAAAAAAAGTAATAATGTTACAGTTCATTAAAGAAAACACCCATCAATTAACAATTGGTGAACACAGAGGTATACTATATAATAAAACTAAATACTGATTGAAAGAAAAAATCCAAAAATCATTAAAATAAGCTCATCATATCATTTAAAGATTACTTTTTGAAGGTTAAGAACTCAACAACATTTCATTTTGCATCTTACTATAAAACAGTACTTACTCGATACTCCAGTTTGACAAAATATAATGTTGAGAGATCAATCTACTTAAAAGCTTACTTCCGAATGATCTTTCCAAGGTAACAGGAATGCTATTCAAAATTTATCAAACAAGAGGAAATGAAAAAATTAAATTCACAATTCTTAGATTTACAAAACTCTCATTTTATATGAAAATTTAGTATACAGATAAACGCTCTCAAACAACATGGAGATTTCTTAGAATTTTTTCGTATGTCTGTCTACGTCCTGATGATAATGTTCGACATTGAAACGCGTCGACGACTAAATCAAGCTAAATAAAGCTACTTGAGATCTCATTGGATACTTATTAATCCACCCCCGACCTTACAGGCCTCTAAAAAAGAAATGTAAGTATGAATGTTGCGATTGATATTTTTTAAGTATAATAAATTTCTTCTCCTCGAGTGAACGAGGACGCCAAATTAGTTTGTAAAATCTTCCAGTCTAATGGGTTAATCCTGAGAGCTGAGAAATTAGTATTCTGACGTCTAGCAATCTGGAAGCTAATTAGTCGTACAATATAATCGATGGACCGTAAAATCGAATGGACACGAGATTTGAAAAAAATGTAATTGAGCGAGCTCCAGTGGGTGTATTTTAATGT
>JAUMHM010000089.1:6900154-6944350 GCA_032362435.1 Melikaiella ostensackeni | reverse complement strand
TGTTTTTACCTGAAAATAAAACAGATATGATTTATAGTAATTTTAGTTTTTTTGGTACATATTTCATACATTACATGAAAATTGAAAATTTGATACAGACGAATCATTCTGAACAAATCCCAAATTCAGATCCTTTAATTTTTTGATTGGAAATTAATTCCCGCAATTTCTAAATTATGACACGAAACTAAAGCCGTTACATCCAACTAATGATTCCATCTTAAATTTTGCTGTATCTCGCAAGATCTCTTTTTAAAATAATAGCTTTGTTATCTTTCCTCCTGAAATGTGTCAATGTTGAAAAACCACGAAAACACGAACACTTTTTAAAATTTTTTTATTTAAGGTTATTGTTTTTTTACTTTTTTTATATGATAGGAAAAATTCACAAAAAACCTATGCTCTATATTAATACATTTTTATCCCTAATACACAGACCGTAAGCGAACTATCTGATGTCGCGACATATACTAAACTCTAAACCTAGAGAAATTCTCATATTTTAAGATATATTGAGATTTTTAGATTTTTAGATTTATATATATTTTAAGATTTTAGATAACTTATTCAAAATGTACGGCGTATGATTTAAAAATTCGGGCTAAACTGTCGTTTTTTTTTTCAGTATCGACCAAACCCCAACCTCTTGTAAAAGGCACATGTTAGAAAATTCTCAAAAGATTTGATGGAATTTATTCAGATTATTTTAGCCTTTAAAATCAAGATTTAGATAATACAAACTTCTGACAAATTTATTCAGTTTTTATGAGTAACAATATGGCCCAATAATCCCGGAAATAATACTTTGTTTTCACAGTGCAAATATCAAGATTTAGAAATTTATCCAGAAACACAATATTAAGATAGCAAAATATTTATATCTTCAAATCTAAAATTCAATTTTAATTGTATTTAATTATTATACCTCAAATTTATGTACATCCTTCTGGCAACCTTATTTTATTTATGATAAGTACCAGGATGGCATTTCAATAGTATTAGTATTATATTTGAAGAAGATAAATGTATAGTAGACTGAATACAATTTTTTATAGGTAGGTATGTTAACCAGGTTAACATTTTAATTAGTTGTAAAAATGAAAGAACTTGAAAAAATTATTACAAGATTTATGTAAAAAAAAACATGGGAAATAAAGGAAATAGATCATAGTGTCAAGATTAAATTTTGTGGGTCGATTGAGAACCAATCTATTCAAATAATTCCATTTTTCAAAAAGAAAAAGGTCATAATCTAAAACAATAACACATTTCTGAACATTGCTATAGCTTTCTCAAATTTGTATACTATATCTTAATGAAAATAGATATCTTTACGTAAATTGAGTTGATTATTAATAACTCAATTGAAATGAATCTTAATAGTTTATTGATAGGCAACCCTGCAGATTGGGACAAATCTTTGCCTTATGTCTCTCTTTCAAAAATTTCTTAAAGACCGAAATGAAATGTACTCTCTATGGATGACCCTTTCTTTTGTATGAAATTAAGACTAATTACAAAAATTGAAATTATGAAAACATTGTTGAACTAACTTTTAATTAGCTGAATCAATTTTCCTATATATTTAGAAAGAAGGTGAAAAGAAGATTGATGAAAATCTATTAATGTTTAAAGAAATAGAGGAAATCTTTAAGTGGATACAAAAGTACAATATAATAACTTTCAACTGGGATTAAAGATATTAACCGATTTTCACTATTTTGTTTGATCTTCTCGTCATAATCTAATGCAGCTACTGCAGCCTATTAAAATTCGATATATTGATATTTTACCAAATTTTTATTTTCCTCAACCGGCTCTGATTGTGGGGTGGTGGCCCTGCCGCTCTCCAGAAAATACAAAAAAAGATTTGGAAACGTTGCACTACTCAACTGTTCGTCACGACGTCGAGCTTTTCCTTTCAATATATATTTTTGTCGAAAAATCGTTTAAACCCCCCCCCCCCTCCCTGGTCAAACAAGAAACTCCATATACTTAAAAATTTTATTACGCCAGCCCTGATTGAATTCTAAACAATTATCATAAATGTTAATATAAAATTTCTAAAAAAAGAACTTAAAAAAAATTCAGTCAATTAAATCCAATTTCAAAACATTCTACTGATCGCAGACTAATTTGCCAAAAATTTCTTATACAATTATAAATAATACCAATATAGAGGGCTTAATATAAAATTTCTTAAAAGTCTGGAATTATTAAAATCGACTGATGAGGCCCACCATTGTGTGCGGAAACATTTGAAACAATTTTATTGTATTTTCTCGAAAACGATGCAAGATATGAATAGTAGCTCAACGTTCAAAATTGTTCCTCTTCCTAAAATATATAACATTGTACCCTTAACAGATTTTCATCTTGTGTATTTGAGAAATTTTTTCAAAAAAAAAAAAATAGAAATAGTAGAAAAAATCGAATAAAATAACATTTAATTTAACGAACTACACATTTTTTCTTCACAACATTTGTTTTTATTTCAATACTAATTTGCAGAACGTGTTCCATGAGATTCGAGAAGTTCCGGAACTTTAAGGCGTAGAAAAATTGTCTTTTATTTCTAAAATTTTAAAAATCTAATTTTTTTATTGATAACAGGTCTGGAAAGGGCTGATAAGTTAAATTTTCTTCTTGTATTTCTTTCTAAGGCATCTTTTGCTTTCTTCACATGGGTAAGAAATCATTTGAATGTTTTCGCTCTGATAGAAATGATTTTTATCATTGTAAATTCCTATTTTTAATTCTAAAGATATTTAAATTGGGGAAAGCGGCGCACTCTTAATTCTGCATTCAAAACGCGATATTGCTTCTGCTACGTTACTTAACTGAAGTTTTACAATTTTTAGTTGCAAACCTTTTTATTTTTCACCTAGAAGAAGCAAATATGAAATATCGCATTCAGAAATGCAGAATCAAGGATGCGCCACTCTCCCCCACCTGCGCCGCTTAGCTCCAATTTACGATAATATTCAAAAGAATTAAGTAAAATAATTATTTTTCTGTTCAGAATGCATCTTAATTTACATTTCTTTAGAACTGCAAATAGGAATTCATAATAATAAAATTCATTTTAGCACAGAAATTTTAGCTAGAAAATTTGAGCTTTGAAGCTCAGAAACTATAAAAATATCACTGGACATGTTCTTCACATTTGTATTAGACTAAAAACAAATATTTAAAGAAAAGAAAATATTGTAGTCCGTTGAAATTAATGTTATTTTAGTCGTTTTTTTTCTATTTTTATGGAAATATTTTCCAAAATTCGCAAGTTGAAAATCTGGTAACGTTATAATTTTATATATTTCAGGAAGGCAAACAATTTTCAACCATAGAATACTATTCTTATCTTGTGTCGTTTTTGAGAAAAATGAGATTTTTAATCGTTAAAAAGGGAAAAATCGTTTTTCTCAAAAACTCCTAGTAAGATTTTTTCTTCTTCGGCTCAAAATAACCGGAAGCATTCTCGAAATATGTACAAAAGAGAAACTGGACGTGCAAGCACTTTTGAATTGAACTTAATCGAGTCACTTTTTCAAAATTCTATGACTTTTTCAGGTTTTCCAGAACTTTTTTTCAATTCCATGATTTCTTCAGGTCTCCCAGATTTTCCGGGACTTGTAGCAACCCTGCAACTTTTGATAGTTAATTAGACAATTTCAAGCTTAAAACACTTTAATGTGCACGATTTTGCACGAATACAAAATTGAATGTCTTGCTGCGCCATTTTGTATATATTTTTCACTTTTTTCTTTTTTCCTTAATTGAAAAAAAGGAGCAAAAATCCTTCAGGAGATGGGGAGTTCGCCTGGATTTATCTCACAGTCAGGAGATGCATAAGGACGCATGATTGCACGTCTCAGGCTGGACCATGATGGCCGCTGAGGAAAGCTATTGGTCCGTCAGTAATCATACGGTCCCCCACTGCAAGTCGTATACCGAAGTTACTGCCACCGAGTCTCGACTATCATTACGCGAACATTTTTTTCTTTTTTTGAAGCAGCATTTAATTTGAGTCGTCCCTCCCCCACTAGACTCTACAGGTTAAGTCTCTTTCACTATACTTTATACTAGGCTATTAGGGTGGCCCTTATTTTCAAGTTTCGAATTTCTTTCGCCTCACCCTCCAGATTGGTTCCATTCGATGAAAGAATAATTCCTGTAAACTTTCAGCTCAATCGGATAAGGGTAAATGGACACCTCGGGCTTCAAAATGTTTGAATAATCATTTATATGGGCCAAAAATCAATTTTATGCGATGTGTTCTAAACTATTGATATTATCAAAATATATATGATATAAAAATTGTCACCAAGAGTAACTAAGGGCCCCCAATGTGCCATTCCGTAAAAAAAGGTACCACTTTGTCGGTGTCCGGTGTGGAAATCGGCCCAACTTGGCCCGATTTATAATTGGTTGATAATTTAGGCCCCACTGGGCAGCCCACTTAAGGAAAATTGAAATTCTTTAACAAATGATATATTATTTGGGAGGCTGAATGTAGTCCTACCCAAATACTGAAATTTTTTCAATTAATCCGAATTTTTAATTATTAAAACTTATTATTTACGTCTATTGGTTAACAATATCGAGCGATTGAAGTATGAGTTAAAGAAATTTTTTTTGGAAAGTTTTTATTATAATGTATAAAAATATAATATTTTTAGATTTGATTATTGTTTATTTTAGAACATGTTCAGGACGTCAACACTGACGAAATTTTAGAAATTTCTGAAGAGGAGATTTCCGAGGATGAAAATTATACCGATCAGAATTCAGATTTAGCGAATGCTCCAAATGTAGAAGCAGTTAATATATAATTATACATTAAAATAAATAACCTTAAAAATGTATGGAAATGTAAGGAAGGCACTTTAACATACTGAAATACAAACATTATATTTTAGTCAACACCGACAAAAAAAGATCTAATATTTTATTATTTTAAAGTGCTCGCCAAACTTCTATTGTCTACTTCAGGCCAACCTCACTGCGCAAACTCCGATGCGCAAATCTACCTTCCTTCTAAGGTTTTATAGTTAATCAGCTGTCAGCAGTCGCATGCGCCATTTTATGCTTGGCGTGTGTGATTTTGTGTCAATCGAATATTCTGAAAAATAAAAAGTAAGTAGGTAAGATTCACTATTTAGTCATATGTATATCATTTCAGAAATAATTTTTAGCGTATGTTAACATTGAAATTTGTTTCTTCAAGATGAATGTGCATGCGAATTTCGATGATGAAGATGTGAATAACCAAATTCCTTCAGGGCCTGAAGTGAATTACCGATTGGAGGTAGATAGAAATGTTAACTAGAACTCTTCACCTCATTTTAACGCGGGAATCCTCATCATATATAAATAAATATAAATAAATATAAATATATAAATGGATACATTATATATAAATGGATACACTACGCAATACGCATATATACATGAATATTATATTAAAACGAAGAACAGACTCTTAAAATTTGGAACTAAATCTTATTTCCTAATTAAAATTTTCATTTATTTTTTGAGAAAAAAGAATCTAAAGTTGACTTCTGGGATACAAAATATTGTCACAAGATACAGCATAGATTGAAGTATGATTTCCCATCGAAACCCCAAAATCGATCCATCTCATCCTGTCGCCGCGGATGCAATTCCACTCTTTTCACCTCATTCTGTCTCCATCCTTTGCATTACCTTTCCGCATCATTTTATTTTTTGCCTCTATCATCTCTTTTACCTCATCCCAATCATTTTTGCGCCTCTACAATTTTCTCGCATTATCCGTTCGTGCCGCCCGCAGATTATGCCTTGTCTGATCGATTCAATTTTAGTTGATGTGGATCTTTCGTTTCAGACTGCCTTTATACGATTCATATCTTCATTTCTTGCTTTTTCAAAAATTAAAGTCATTTTCAAGGAAGTGAAATTTCATTAAAATACAAATGCGTAATAAAAAATTATTTTTCACACTCTTTCATTGACGTTTTATTTTCATGATAACATAGTGAGCTCCGGAATATCAAACTGTTGCATATCATTTTGATTGACCGACGGTTTATTTCAGCTTTCAACCAACTAGTTAAACTTTCAGCCAAAAAGATGAATTGTCCGTAATAAAAAAAAGAATTTTTAACAAAATACAGAAATTTCTAACTAAACAGTTAAATTTCCATCTAAAAAAGATCAATTTTCAACTAAATAGTTGAATTTTTAACTAAAAAAATCAATTTTCCACAAAATAGTAACATTTTCAATTGAAACGATGAATTTTAAACTAAAATTATGAATCCTCAGCCAAAAAAATTAATTTTTAACAAAGAATTTCCATTTTCGACCAAGTAGTTGAATTCTCATCCAAAAAAAGATGAATTCTCAGCGAAAAATGTAATAGTTGATATTTCATCTAAAAAAAAAATTAATTTTCAATCAAAAACAATTAAAATTTAACCAAAAAGATAAATTTTCACAAAAATTGTTGAATTCTCAACCAAAACTGATTAATTTTTAACCAAACTCTTGCATTTTTAACCAAGAAATATGGAAATTATATCAAAAGAGATGAATTTTCAAACCAAAAAGACGGACTGTCAACAAAGAGTTGAATTTTCAACAAAGAAAAATTTTTCAGTCAAAAAAGAAAAAAAAATCAACTAAATTGTTGAATTCTCAAGTCAAAGCAGCATAGATTCTACAAACAGTTAAATTTTCAATCTGAAAATGTTAATTTTCGACAAAAAGTTCATTTTTAAAAAAGAAGAATTTTTAACCAAAAAAAAGATGAATTTTCAAAAAATAATTTTAGGGGCATTTTTGGAAATAGTGGGCATTTTTCCTATGCACAACAAAAATTACGATGAGTATTTTATTTATGATATTTTATCTGCTGCAAAACATAAATTTCTCAAAACCCTCAGTTTTTAAATAGCACAGATATTCCAAATCAACGTAGCCAATTTTTAAAAGATTCTTTGGTTATACAAAGACGAACCCCGTAAGAGTTTCAAATTTCACCTCAAGATTTTTCTTATAAACAGTCCAAAACGAGCCTTGACGCAAGTCGGTTCGATTTTCTAAAAAAATACATTAAAAAATTCTGTGAGTTCTTTCCACACGCTTATTTTTCAATATTTTTCACTATTCTTTCAATATTCGTTACGTGTAGTGGGCATTTTCCTGTTGACAACAAAATTCACGATCAGTATTTTATGTTTACTAGTTTATCTGCAGTAAAACATAAATTTCCCAAAGGTCTCAGTTTTTGAAGGGAACAGGTTTTTCGAATTTACGCAGCAAACTTTTACAAGTTACATCGGTTATACAAATGCGAACTAGAGGCCAAACTACAGCACGCTGGTACTCTTCTCAGTGTACAACACAAACCGATCATAACTCCTTTGGTTCTGGCTTTAATTTCTTTGAATGACCGAAGTTTGTCGGGACTGACGTTATGAATGGACACTCGAGCTTATGATGATTTGAATGCTTAGTTTGGACATCATTTTATACTTATGGAATGAATTTTTTGCATCAAGTTGATAGTTGGGTGTATATTTTAAACAATGAATAATACAAATAATAATGTAGCCTCGGATAGGATTGACACTTCTATTGACAAAAGGCATGCCCTCGGAAAAGTTTCACGCGATGAATGGAGATTGGGTGTTTGGAGTGCTAGAGGTGTAAATGATCTTAAGGAAAAGGAATTGCGAGTTACCATTGCGCGTGAGGAAGCTGGATATTTTATATGTATCGGAAACGAAGAAGAAGGGATGTGAGGTAAGAAAAATAGAGAATGGAGTCGAGCTTTGGTCAGAAGTAGATAATGAAACATATGATAGCCAAGGAGTTGGTCTGATTATTATGAATGAGACAGCAAAACACCATGTAAATAGTATGAATGTGTGTCTTGTAGATTATTATGGGCTAGAATGAAAGTGGAAAGAAAAAGGCTATTGATTATAGCGTGCTCAAGTTCATGAGGGCATTTGGGATGTAGAAGACACCTTCTGAAAATCGTTTAATGATATTATAGATACTTGCGATCCTGGCGGAAGAATCATTTTACTCAGAGATATGAATAGCTGGGCTGGTGTCAACGCAAAGGTACCGACAGGGTACTGAGTCATTTCAGAGACCCAAAAGCAAACGGTAATGAGGATAAATTGATTAGCTTATGCTTAGAAAAAGGCTTGTTTATTACAAATATTTGCTTCAGACATCAAATAATCCACATGTATACTTGGAGCAAAGGCGAAAGACAGAGTATGATTGACTTTGTTGTAACGGATGGGAGACTGAGAGGTCGTGTGAGGGATACGAAGGTAATGAGAGGTTCTGAGTGCGGCACGGATCACTACCTCTTAGTTTCAAAAATGATCCTAGGTCAAGGGTGAAGGAATCAAAGAATTCATAATAAGTTGAAGCAGACGCGAGTTAAAATAGAGAATTCGCAGAAACCAGAAGTGGAATGATGAAATCCGAGAGGCTGTCAACGAGAAAAAGCAAGCATACTCGAGAAGGTTGAATATCAAAGGTCTAACGGATGAAAAAAGGACTAGATCAAAGAATAGTTATAGGAATAAAAACAGAAAAGCCAAGATAATATTCAAAGAAAGCAAGGATAAAATCAAAGCGGAGGAAGAGAAAGAAATGCAAAATGATTTTGAAAAAAAAAAACTATTTTGGAATAAAGCTAGGAAGATTAGGAAAGGAAGCAATAGCACTGAGTTAGTTGGAATCAAGAATCTTGATGGTAAAATGGTATGGGATTCGGACAAAGTGAAAGACTATATGAGAGATTTTTTCCAGAGATTGTATGGAGGTCAAGCTATGGAGCATAACAACTTCCTCATTGAAGAGAATACGTTAGACAATCCCGTTGTAGGTAGCGGAAGAAGAATCAATATCGACGACATTATATCCGTGATTAAGAAATTCAAGAATGGTAAGGCTGCTGGTGTGGATGATATCACTGCTGAAATGCTTGAGAGCAGTGGCGGATATTTCTTTGTGTGGCTGAGCAAATTTATGAAAATGTGCGTTGTGAACGGTGGAGTTCCAAATGATCGGAGAAAGGCGATTATTGACCAGATCTACAAGGGAAAGGATGATAAAGGTGACTATACTAATTTGAGAGCGATTAGCCAACTAAGTACCGTAGGCAAAATATTTACCAAAATACTTATTGGGAAGGTCATGGGAGTAACTAAAGAAAGGATCTGAGAAGTCCAATGTGGAAATAATGCCAGGGAGATCATGTGCGGATCAAATATTTAGCTTGAAACATGTCACAGAAAAAAGTTTGAGAGTAAACAAAAGAGTCTTCTGTGCATTCGTTGATATGGAAAAAGCTTTCAACAAGGTAAATAGACGTAAAATTTGGGAAGACCTAAAAGAGTATGGAGTGAATGGTTTCTTCTTGAAGCATTAAAAGCAATATATAATGGTAGTAAAGGGAGTGTAAAAGTAAATGGATAACTGAGCGATTGGTTTGATATTAAACAGGGCACGAGCTACTACAAGAAGTGAAAATATCACGATTGAAGCTAAAATTGCGTATATAATTCTGTGCTTGCACCCACTGTGCTGTATGGTAGTGAGCGCTGGACGTATCAAGAAAAAAAATAGGAGTAAAGTTAAACGCGGTTGGCATACAGTTTCTGAGGAATATATACGGTAAAACGCTAATGGACAAAGTCAGTACTGAGTGGGTTCTCAAGGAATGTGGTGTAGAAGAAACATTGCTTGACAAGAGTATGCCAAGATAGGAATGCATGGAGGATAATTGTTTATAGCAAGAAGAGTGATGCCTGAAACATGAGATTATAGATACTAATGGGCCCTCGTGAAGAGATTTGCTTAGTGGATTAGTATAATAGCTATGTGAAGCTCGTCACCTGGGGTGATTGCTAGGGTCATTGATTAGCGACCAGTGTGCAGCGGTGTTGTGGGACGAATGTGTCGTTTGAATAAACAACACGCGACTTCTGAATTGATCTAAAACCTGCCCCTTCTTCTGCACGTCCTTTGATCCCCGGTAATATAACGAAGCTAGAACCGAACGAGTTACGCTTAGCTCAAAAGGGATCTGGCCTAATGGTATAATAATAGTAATGATGAATAGGTAAATTTTTAATCAAAGGGATGAATTTTCAACCAAAAAAATGAATTTTGAACAGAGTAGTTTTACTTTCAACTAAGTAGTTGAATTTTTAAACAAAAAAGATGAATTCTCAGCAAAACATGTAATAGTTGATATTTCAACTATTCGGTCTTATCAATTTAGTTCGAATTTTCAACAAAAAACATGAATTTTTAACCAAAAAACAGATATTTGCAACAGAGTAGTTGACTTTTCAATAAAAACGGATTAATTTTCCATCAAGCAGTTGCATTTTATACCGGAAAAGATAAAATTTCTACAAAAAGAAATGAATTTTAAAACAAAAAAATCGATTTTCCAACCATGGTAGATTTTCCGTTCAAAAAGAAAAAAAATTTTAATCAAATTTTTGAATTTTCAAGCCAAGAAGACGAATTTTCTATGAAACTGTTGAATTTTTAACAAAAAAAGAATGTCTTTCCAACATAATTATCAAATTTCCAATTAAATGATTAAATTTTCACACAAATAATAACATTTTTACTCAAAAACATGAATTTTTAACTTAAATTACGAATCTTTAACTGGAATGGTTGAATATTCAGTTAAAGAAATTAATTTTCAACCAAAAAAACGTATATTAAACACTGGAAATAAATTCCTTTTTCGTTCCAAATGTATTTGTATATTTCTGAAAGATTAACAGCTCTCTAGGGCCAACAAGGAATGTTTTAGAAAATTTTGAATTTCACGTTGGGAGAAAAAATCCAATTTTCCATATATTGGGCTATAAATATATATGGCTCTGGAAATGTGCAAGCGAATGAAAAGTGGACCCTGAATTTTTGGACATAGTTCAGGGGAGGATGTACGCTGAATTGTAAAGTTTCGCTTCATTTTGCGTAGAATTGAGACGAAACTACGATTTAGCGTACATCCTCCACTCAGCTATGTCCGAAAAACTTGAACCAAATTTCTAACACATGGTTTAGTCTCCTTACTATCACTCCATGCTGTATAAAAGTGTTGCATATCATTTTTATCCAGTTTCGGGATCTAATTGATCAACTGTCATTCACGTGAAAGAAATTTGCTGAGATGGTTTGGTCATGTTGAGATATTGAATGAAGGACATTTAGCGAAGCAAATGTATTAGGGTGAAGTGAATGGTAGCGTACCCAGAGGTATATCGAAGAAGGTATGAGTAGAATTTGTGAATGAGATTCTAATCTAAAGCGAAGAAATATAAAGAGTCATAGAAACACAAGAGCTTGCATGAAAAGGTGTATTGATGTGAAGGAAGCAAAATATGTATGCAAGAATAGGTTTGTATGGAGGACAATTGTTTATTAAAAAAAAGAGTGACACCTGAAAATGAAGATTTTGGATACTCATGGGCCCTCATGAAGAGTTTTTCTTTCTAAATGTGGTTGGGATAAAGAGTACGGATCTTCCCATGATTTGATCAGTCAGTCTGAGTGCTTATGTGTGAATTGTTATGTATTGTGGTTCTCTGAAGCTCTTCACCTTGGATGATTGCTAGAAATATTGATCAGCGACCCGTTCCGGAGCGGTGTTATGGCAAAATTGTGTCGTTCGAATAAGCAACACGCGACTTCTACATTGATCTTGAACCTATTCTTTCTCCTACACATCCTTCACCTACCCTTGACATATAAATTCCTTGATCCCCGGTAGTATAACGGGACTAGAACCAAACGAGTTAAACATATCCCAAAAATGATTTGGCTCAATGGTATAATAATGAAAACTAAATTTTCAATTAAATCCGCGATAGTCATTAGCAAGAAATTATACATAAGTTTCTGGTTTTGTGGGAAATTTATATAATAGACGCACCAGAAAGTGTTTCACGTCACAACTTCGTTTTCACTTCCCATAAATTTCTCTCTCGAAGTTAAAGCTCGTAAATATTTCAATTAGGCCTAGTCGCACGAGATTGAGAGCCGCTGAGTACGGTAATTAGCGTTATGAAGTCTGTTGCTCACTGACGATGGCTCGGATAACAAGTACTTGTTGTTATATTACGCACGTTTGGCCAACCACAATGCGAGGCTACAATACGTGAAAGCGACCATTATATTTAAATAGTTTTCCTTTTTCACAAGATATAAAAAAGATTTTATTTCAATATTTAAGAAAATGGTGTCAAACCTTATAGTGTTCACAATTTTATGAAAAATTCAGACCAAGTGTCATTCTACCCTCACAAAAAAAATCTACGTTTCTTATCATGTTTCCGGAACACCCGGCGATTCCTATCAAAAGCGCCGATCGGTTCCTCTATCTGCCGATAAACCTGGATATTAAATCCAAATTAAACCCAACTCAAATGATAAATTCAGCCACGACACTTTACGCTCCGATCGTGGTAAAAGGCGGAAATGCATTGTGTTGAATGGGAGTAATTAAGGATGCTCGTAAGTTGCGCAGGTGTGATTAAGGAAGGAAAGAAATGCAACTTGCAATTAGTCGTTCTTTGCACAAAATAATTAAAATTGTACATCGTGAAATTCGTGACTGCTGCTCGCAGATCTGACTTAAGATATCAAGACTTTTTCAAATTGTACGAAGAACCGATTTTGCTTTGTCTTCCTTTCATTAAGTTCCACTAGAAAGGCGAGAAACGTATTATATTAAATTTATTAACACTTCCTGCTTTAGGAAAATTCCAAATAGATCATTTTTTCGTTTACTTAATATTGACTATTTTCATAAATCAAGCCTAGGGTGGTCAAAAAAAAGTTTCATTTTTTAAATTTTCACCCCCTCATTTTGTGTTATTCGGTGAAAAAATTTTTGAGTAACTCTTGGTCCAGAAGCGTTAAAAATTCAATGAATCATATGATTTTGAAAAGAATCGTAAATGCTTCATAGAGGCGATGTAAAATAATTGTATGAACAATACGAAGGGTTTGAAAACTGAATTTGGTAAATGAGTGCAACCGTCACCCCTTAAGATACTATAACTCAGTTCTTAGGTATTTTCTTCTGTATTTTTCATATTTGTATAATAAAACTTTTTATATCAATATCAAGTATCAAGTATCAAAAATCAATATTAAGTATCAGGTATCAATATCAAGGGGATGTGATGCTCCTACTCGGCCCGTCCTCGGGTGGCGGATAGGGGAATGCTTGCTGGAAACAGAGGGCAGGGCGGAAATGAAATACGTATCACGGACCAAACACATGATCGGTCTCTGCTGCAGCCCATTGGGAGTGCTCCGAACCATGTCCGGCTTGTTTTCCGTCAATGTGGTAGAGGAGCTGATATGTGCTTGCACTGCCGAGTTGTAAGTTGCAGTATGGGATCAGAAGCTAGCCCCTTTGGGCCTTGATCAGAAAGTGAGTAGTGGCTACAGAGACTGGAATCTGCAGAGCCACGGGTGACTTTGATCCGTCCATGTATTCGAGGACCAGTTCGTCCGAGAGTATGCCCGTTCCCAACTATTGCGGCCTGCCCCACCATGCACGATGCGCTGGTACAAAAAACGTATAAAAATGAAATTCATAACTGAGGAAGACCGTTGTCTTCCTTAGTTATGGAGTTCATCTTCATACTATATCATTTATTTATATCGTTATATAGAGAAGGCCACAACGGAGACAATAGTTCGCGCGCCTGTGCTAAAAAAGGAAATTGAGAAGTCCGTAACCTTTATTATAGAAAAGATCATCAAGATCGAAGGAATGATGGAAAAGATGAAACAAGCGCCTGAAAGATAGAAAAATGTTAGCACAGTCATCAAAGAAGGACTCGTCGAGTTGACGAAGATCTGGATAGAATGAGAGGAGCCCGAGTATGGAAGAAGAGCACGAACGTGAATACACCCAGAGTAACACCGGCGAAAAACGAGCAGTCGGCATCAAACCCAGCAGAGAACCATTCTGCAACACCAATCGATAAAAGCATACTCGATGAGACCGCACAAATGGATTGGATACAGGCTACAAGAAAAGGGAGAAAGAGGAAAGAACGGCTGCAATCCCATGGTGGTTCAACCCCACAAAGAAATGGAGTGGGTCAAAGCATCAAGAAAACAGAGAACAGAGAGTCAAAAAACGACAATGCAAGCCAAAAAATAGACAACATTCAGATGTGTTGCTGATAAAGCCAGCAAATGGGAAGTTCTATGCAGATATGCTAAGGGACATCAGGACGAAAAACAAGCCGAAGAAAACCGAAACGGACATCCATGCTATACGATAAACCAAAACTGGAGAAGTACTGCTGGAGCTTAGCAAAGACGCGAAGGATTTACAAGTCTTTGCTGATGCAGTTCAGGCGACACTAAGAGATACTGGAGTATTCAAGAGCCTGGTACTTAGAGTAACGCTGGAACTCTTGAATCTTGACAGCATTACGTCGAAAGAGGACGTAGAAGAGGCCTTGAAAAGCTAACTTAAGGAGAAGGATGGAGATATGAAGGTTTCGATTCTTCAAGTGCCTTAGGTATGGACATCAGGCTAGAGACTGCAGAGGATCAGGTCGAAGCGTCCTCTACTACAAATGTGGCAAGACAGGCCACAAAATGGCCTCCTGCACGGAGTGTGCAGGAGAGTGCACGGAGTGTCCAGTGTATAAACTACACAGAGAACCGAAGTCACTCGGTCTCCATATTCAGGAATGGGTTCATTTGACATTTTCTTAACATTAGTCAAGTCTCGCAATAATTGACTTGAGTCTTCTTGAGGAGAATGTTTTTGTTCCAATGTTTTTAGAATTTCTTCTTACCTCATATTAACGTGGTGCTGAATATGGACACGAGCTTCACCAGTAATTTGTGTCCTAATTAAATCTTTAAGTAAGGCATTTCTGAAGGACTGATCATGGACCGGGGTCGGGCACCGACAAATATTTTCGGCAGGTACTGGACAAATTGGAAAAGAACGGAACATGAAAAGTGTCACACAAGGGAAAATTCATCGGAGCTGAATAGCAAATAACCTCCTGGCGCAACTAGTGTTTGAAAAGAAAACCGATTTGCTGATAATCAGTGAAAAAGCGGAAGATCTCATGCATTGTCCAACATGGCATTCGGACACCCTGAGAACAGCAGCCATTTGGATATCAAACCCAAGGCAAGTTCCAGTAGACAACCATGGGGCTGGAAACGGTTTTGTGTGGATCAAGAGCAAGGACATTACATATGTCAGTTGTTACCTCACCCCCAATGATAGCATCCTAGAATTTCAAGAAGAGCTATACCTTCTCGAAGACGCTATACGTAAAGTAGAAGGCAAGGTGGCGGGTGATATCAAGGCGAGAGCAATAGAATGAGGCATGCCAAGACTGGATTCGAGAGGACAGCGGATACCAGAAATGGCTGTCTGGACTGAATTAATGGTGATGAACAAAGGGTATGCATCAACCTTGAGACGACCCGAGTGAAAGGTAAGAACATACATCTCCGGACATCACTCTGGCATCCGAAAGCTTGGCCCCATTGATCCAATGGTGGTTGGAGATCGAAAACTATGCCAGAAGCGATCACCAATAAATCAGGTTTAGCCTAGGATGGAATCTATAGGCTAGGATACACCCCGACAAACAACTGCGTTTGAATGTCGCAAAGATGAGCGAGGAACAGCTCGACAAGGTCATAAGAGGGAAGAGAAGCTCTACTCAACGTGCACGAAAGAGCCGAGGAACCCGAAACGGTGGAAACCCTAGTGGAAGCAACGATGCAGCTTGTTCACAGGGCTTGCGATGAGTCTCCTATTGATCAGAGAAAATAGCATAACTCCGGAGGAAATGCCTACAGAGCAGACGGAAAGCAACCCGGGTGAGGCGACGAAGAGGAAATATGAAAACCCCCCAAAGCGAGGTTCAGTTCATGGCCAAGCTGAACGGCCGAAGGCCAAGTAAACAGCGTCTACTGATGACGGTGACCAGGTCCATACTCCTATACGAAAGCGAAATATGGGCGGACGCTCTAAAGAAGAGAGCCTACAGGAGAAGGATGACAGCAGTGCAACACAAGGGAGCTCTGAGAATCGTGTGCTCTTATCGCGCAGTTTTGGAGCCCACGGCTCTCGCGATCGCAGGTTAATATCCATAAATCTGCTGGCTCATGAGAAAAAAAGCGTCTTCAAGGGAACTCCGGAAGTGGAAAAGAATACTGCGAAGACGGAGGCCGGAGAATTCAGCAAGGAACGCTGGCAGCGACAATGGGACAATAAGTCAAGAGGGAGATGAACAGTAAGGTTAATTATCCAGCGGAGTACATGGATGGACCGTAACCATAGCGAAGCTAGTTACTACCTGTCGCAATTCCTCTCTGGGCACGGCTTATTTCAAGCCTACCTCCTCAAGATTGAAAATGTAGAGTCTGGGATACGTGCATTGCGAACCCGGTCGAGACGACGCAAAGCACACATTTTCCGAGTGCAACTGATGCGATAGTCCGAGCTTAGAGCAAGGCTAGAAACAGAAGTAGGAAACCTCACACTGGACCTCAGACTGGAGGTAATGCTATGTGTAGGTATTCTCTAGCAACATCGAGAAAAATGCAGATTTCGGAACAAATTCTGAGCATGAAAAATTTCGTAATGAATTCCAGATATCAAGGATTTTTTTCAGGAATCTTGGACTAAGAACTGGTAGTTTAGGAATTGGGAGCGACAATGAATATTTCGAACCTTTTCCACTGCTTCCCGGGATTGAGTGCTGCACTACTCCAGCCCCATTCCAAGCGCCTCTGTAGGCAGCACTCCACTTCTGAATGGAGCGCTGGCCGCTGAGTACTCTTCTAGCAAAATTCATCATGGATTCGATTACCTCGAAATACAGGACTCAGTCTCTATTTTTCTTATTCGATTTTTCTCCTTTTACTTATGTGGAAGATATCTTACGGCAGAAGAATAGAACCATAAGATAAGAGAACCAGTATAGGTGCTGAACTCATCGAAGAAAACGGCACCCACTGAAGTAATGCGAAAACGGTTCCTGGGGTATCTCTTTCAAGAAGGAAAGGATGGTGGATTTCAGTGGGTGGAAGTCCCACATGCTCGGGTATTGCGGACCCTCTCAAGTGTTTCAAAGATTTTCCACCATTTCTTGAAAAAAAGTTAGTTTACCTAACTAATCCTAATCGATATTTTGCCTCTGAGAGAATAAAACTTTTTGGTCTGGAGTATGTCATTTCATATTCAGAAACTTCTTTATAATTTAATTTACTCAATAAGTATAATATTTTGACGGATCTGTCATTGCATCACCAACGCTCTGACATTTGGGAAAAATTCTCCATACATAAAATTAGGAACTATTTCGAACGAAAGCAAATGCACTCTCTTGAGGAAGCTTAGAACCACCCATATGTAAAAAGCTCTCTCCAAAAAAGTTAGGCTCTTGAAAATAAATTAAAATTTCTATATCTAAAAGGTACAGTCTCTAATTATGATGAAATGTAATTTGTTTGAAAATAAATTGTTATACTTAATTTTGTTTACGAAAGGAAGGCAGGCAATTAAACCAATTACCGTACTCGACGGTGAAATGAACATGGCGGGGTTACGTAAAGTAATTGGCCACTTCTTCAGGGATTTCCTAAAACGATAATTAACGAGTTATTAAGCGCCGGTAACCTCTCTTCGACGCTCGTCATTATACGCGCATGTACTTACATTTCACACGAGCAGCGAGTGAAATCTCTAGCGATGAGCCGAAGATAGTGAATCTTCATTTGTGCGCGTGATTATTTCGCGAAGGTGTGTGTAAGGTACTTTTTGTGTTTTACTTGAGACCGCAAGTGCGCACCAGTGCGTGAGATCTCATAAGTGTGCGCCAGGCTTGCAATAAAAACTTATACCATCCATAATTCGAGGTTCTCAATTCTCATTTTCCTTGTAGCTGATGTGTAAAATCTTACGCGGAAAGTCTCGAGTCTCCGCCGAAAATGGCGTACCTAATTTTAGTTCCTTCCGGTAGTAATTGAGAAAACCCTGAAAAGGTGTCCCACTTATCTCCGTCTTACGATAGTCACCTTTTTGATTTTCACCCATAAAACCCAAAATATAAAAAGGAAAATTCCCTTCTAAAAACGTCTAAGACTAAAGAAGGAAGCAATTGTTAGATTTTTATCTGACCTAGAAGAATTAACGTTGAACGATGTCCGTTTACCAAATAGGGGAGACCGGGGCTAAACGTTCCGGGAGTGAGTTTTTCCGATGGCTTTATTGTTAAAATAACAAGAGATAGCGATGTGTTCCTAGTACGTCTCAAATATTGAGCTAATCACACCAATATGTCGAACCCTGTCCCTGTGTTTGTGAACAAGGACTAGTCGCATACCACCTGAGTAAATATTTTTCGATCGTTATTTTTTGGTCTGTTGGGATTATTCAAGATCAGAGTCATTGATTATTTCGTGGTTATGAATTGAATGACGTTCAAGAATATTATATGGCAGTCTTTATTAGCCCATTTCAATGCATAATTTTATAAAGTTGTCACGTGTGCCGTACGGGGCTAGTTGTTACCCTGCCGTGGGGCACGTTGTTCCCGTAAAAACTTTCCTCGTTGAACAATGTGCAGCTATTCTATATCAATTTTGACTTTGTTTTAAGATGCCATCTTTAATTAATTAATATAAGTTTAATATACAAGATTATTATATGAAATTAATAATTAATATAGTATCTATAAAATCAATAAAATATTGAAGTAAAATAATTATATACCTAACTATATTAATTATAATTATAATTATCTGTATAAGATATAAGAAAATATTAATAATTATTAGTAAATATTAGTTAATATTTAATAAGAGTAATATAAGTTTTGAATATGAGAATAATTAGAATTAAAAGGTCAATGTTCTGAATACGATGTTCATAATTCTTGACATTTTAACAATACTATTATAAGTTATTAATTCAATGTGAACATAAGTTTTTTTGCATAACTGCACTTTTAAATGTAAGTTTGAATGCAGTTTTTGTATTTTATTCAACAAAAAATTGAGATATTTTCTGAAAAAACATTTCTGATCTTTTAGTAACAACTTAGGGGCCGTCCATAAACCACTTTACCAATTTTGGTATATTCTTGAACCCCCTGACCCCATTATTTTTAACCAAATAGTTGACTTTTCCATCAAAATGGTTGAATTTTCAACCAAAAATACTAATATTCAACAAAAAAAGTTAATTTTCAAGCCAACAAGATGAATATTCTACAACCAAATAGTTGAGTTTTCAACTAAAATGAAAAATGTTCAACCAAAAAAATGACTTTTTCACAAAGTAGTTCAACTTTATACCAGATAATTGATTTTTCAAACATAAGAGATGTAGTTTCAAAAAAACATGTCATAGTTGATATTTCAACCAAACAAGATTTGAATTTGAAATAAAAAATAGTTGAACTCTATCAAAAAAGACGAAATTAAGAAAAAATACACGAATTTTCAACTATAAAAGATCACATTCCAACCAAATAATGGGATGGTTATATTTTCAATAAAAAAAATTAACTTTCAACCAAAAAACATGAATTTTTTACTAAAAATGGAATAGTTGAATTCTCGATTGAAAAAATTCTTTAAAAAGGATTGTAGGGGAGAATAGGGAAAGACTGTGAAGTATGAAATATGAAAGTGATTTTCAAACTTTTCAAGTTATTATTGAACTGTACCGTTGCAGGGCCATCTTTCGCAGAATTCGTAAATTTTATTAAAATTTGTCATCAGGAATTGGTAACGTAGTTTATGGACGGCTCCTTACCCCGGGGCGGTAACAACTAGCCCCGCGACGGGGCTAGAAGTTCCTCTCCGAACTGTCATAAATAAATGATTTTCAATAAAAAAACAAATGATCATATAAAACAAATTTGCTTAAGACCCTGAACCATAATATATTTAATGATAAATTAATTAAAAGTAAATTGAATAACTATTATTTTTTGTAAGTTATTTTTAATGTTAACCAAAAATCGGAACTTCTAGCCCCGACCTCCTCTATATATTTATAGTTTAAATGTATAATTCCTAAGATCTTCCTCTTCCGTATCCTAAAATTAGAACATTTAACTCAGCGATAATTAATCTAAAGCGTGTCCGACTTTACCCCGCAGTGTGAAGTTGACTTGTCCACTTTGAATAAAAAATGAAAAATACTATTCTGTAATACCAAGTGGTGAATTGTCATAAAGTGAAAGCTTTTAGCGTTATTTTGTAGTGAATTAAATAAACAAAGTTCTAATCTTGCAACATTTTTAATACGGAATGTTTATAAATGGAATAAAACAATTAAAATTTTCTATTTATTATTCGCAGAGCTGCCACAGCCTAATTTACTTGACAAAAGTGCGAAAGTGACCTATTTAAACCACAAAAGTGACAAAAACTAAAAAAAAATCAAAGAAATCCATTGAATTAAATGAAGTTAAGTGAATGTAGAAGAACATAAGTGAACTATAAGAAATTCAAGAAAATTCCAAAGAATTTAAAAGATTTGAAAACAATTCAGAACAAAATTTTAAAAAATACAGGGTGAATCCCAAAGGAATTCAGATGAATTACAAAAAATATTAGAAAATTTCTTCCAATCTTTGGAACCGTACGAAATCCCTGAGTTCTTGTCAATAAATTCTTTCGAATCCATTAAAATATTATAAAATCTCGTGAAATTCTATAAAATCCGATGATGATCCCTGAAATCCTGGGAAAGTTATTAAAATACCATGAGAACTTTTAAAATCCCCTAAAATAATTTAAATCCTTGGAAATCTTATTGAAGCCCTTGGAATCTTAAAATTCTCTACAATATTTCAAAGCCTTTAAAATCTTTTGAAACCCCTTGAAACTTTTTAAAGCCCTTGAAAATGCCTTAGAATCTTTTCAATACTCTAAAATATTTCGATTCCTTTAAAATCTTGTTAAATTACTGGAATCGATTGAAAGTACCTTGCAATCTTTCATAATACCCTAAGATAATTCAAATTCTTTACAATCTGTTGAAATACCCTAAGATATTTCAAATCTAGTACAGTCTTTTAAAATCACTTTAAATTCATTCAAGCTCTCAAAAATTCCTTGCAATTTTTAAAAATAACCTAAAATCTTTGAAATCCTACGAAATCCATCAATTCTTGTAAATAAATTCTTTGAAATCTATTCAAATATTATACAATCGCGTGAAATCACGTAAATCTGATATTTCCTCAAATTCTGGAAAATTTGTTAAAATACTTTGACAGCTTTAAGGATCCCTCAAAATCATTAAAATCTTCGGAAATCTTATAAAATCCCTTACACTCTTTTAAAACATCCTTAAATCTTATAGGTCCTATAAAATCATTCCATATCTTTCTAAACTCTAGGAAATTCTTTAAAACTTCATGAAAAGTTTTTTGAACCCCTTTAAAACTATTCAAATCCTTGGAAGTCCCTTGAAGATTTTCTAATCTCAAATACTCTAAAAATTTTCATATCCTTAGAAATCGTTGGAAGTCCCTTGAAACTTTTTGAAGTTTTTAAAAATTCCTTGGAACTTTTAAAAATCCCCTAAAATCTTTAAAGTCCTTTGGAATACCTTGAAGTTATTGAAACTCACAAAAATTTCTTGGAATTTCCTGAAATATCCTAAAATATTCAAAATACTTTGAAGACTTTTGATTTCCCTCGAAACTATTTAAAGCTCTTGATTATTCCATGGAATTTTTTAACTACCCCAAAATCTTTGAAGTCTTCAAAATCCTTTTTAATACCTTCAAATTATTGAGATATATTAAAAATTCATTGAAACTTTTTAGGATACCCTAAAATAGTTCACATTTTTTTAAACCTTTTGAATTCAACAGAAACTTTTTAAAGTTCTTGAAAATTCCTTGGGATAAAATGTCAAAAAAACACTTTTTCGTCTCTGGAAATGCAAGGATAGACAAAAGGTTCAAAAGCATGAAATTAGGTGTACATTTCTTCTGGCATCAAAACAATTTTTAGACCAGGTGTAAAAATTGTTGTTTTAAAAAAAAATTGGAGCAATTTTTTTTTAAATGCTATAGTTTTTCATCCAATTAAGATATTTAACTTTCCTTTTTTGATTCTTGTGAGGGACTCCTCACTCTAGCGGAATCGGCAGGAAATTTTAGAAAATATTGAAAATTAACAAAATAGTGACTGTTTTTCTAGAAATCAATAATTCTTATTTTCTTAGAAAAATACGCGAAGCAAGAATAGCTTACACAGCGAAGTTGTTCCGCTTCAAAAGATCTGCAAAAGGAACTTTACAACTTTTTGATATTTCACAAAAAAAAATTTCTTTGTTATTCAAAAGGACAATAAAAAATGGAGTAGAAAAAGATTAAAGTGTATATGTCGAATGATATTATCACTAATGTTTCTTGAAAAACGATACCGCACACGTATTTAAAGAGACAGAAAACCAAAATAGTAATTTTATGAAAAAAAGCATATATGTGCATATTTTTCGAAAACGGGGAAAAAAGTTGGCAAGTAGTAAACAGATTTTTTATAGATCTTTCAGAGAGGAATAACTTTGTTGTGTAAACTTTTTTCGTGCATCGCACAATTTGAAAAAAAATTTGAAAAAATTTTTGGAACCTGCTCTTAAAAATTTTCTAATGCCGAAAGGAACCTTTATGCTATGTTCGTGCTTTTGTAACATTTAGAGCAAAATTTTCAATATCTTTAGTTTATATTGTGTTTTTTGACATTTTACTCTGTTTTTATTTTCATTACACTTCAAGAACGGTGAATGCTAGAATTAATTTCTTTTTTAATTTTCCGCGGCATTTAAAAACGTAGAAAATCACCTGTCCTTTGTTTAGAAAAGTGAATTATTCTTGTAAATATCACAGTTTCCATAAAATTCTAATTTCTCGTATTTTGTTTCTTCATTTTCTGTGATTATCTCGAAAATCGTTAGAACTATCGGAAAATTGAGGTGGTCGATAAATTCAGCCTTAAGAAACGCATCGAAATCATGTCTCACATGTTTTTAAAAAGAATGTTCTATATAATTTTGTACAATGATTAAAAAATTTTCTTAAAAATATTAAGTTGCAATTATCTTTTAAACAAGATCTGGTTAGAATAAATGGAGTGCAGATTCGAACTTAGCGCAAAAAAGTATTATGAAAATTATGAGCTTCATTCGACAGATACGTAGGTGACATCTTGTTGACCATTGTTATTAAAACTTCCCATTTTTCTTCATAGAAAATATTGTAAATCGAAAAAAATATAAGTCTTCGAAAAACATTTGTTCAAGCAAAATAGCTGAGACTTTTTTTCTTTTTGTATTTGCAACAAGTTGTGAAACTTTCGCAATACCGTAATTGTAATTCTGCATCACACTATATTGTAAAAACTTGGTAAAATCCAAACATTTTTAAAAGTGTCAAAGAGGTTGCAAAATTGATCAAAATGACTGTCATATTACAGAAAAAGTGTGAAACTATATAAATTTCATGAAAATTGTTCATTCTTCCTTGATGATAATAGTTTTACATTGTTTGTTTAGTGTTATACATACACGATCTATGAACACAGTCCGGGAATTTTTAACGCTTTTTAGGCAACATATAAGGCTCTTATGTGTGCAATAAATAAGTACTTTGAATGTTTGAAAGTGCTTACTTCTCCGTCCTTCCGCCCATTAAGCACGATTCTCTACAATTGGCCGATTTGAGGAATTTATGTAACTCCATTATGATCATCTACTGGCTCTTTCGCGGTTAAAAATGCCATAACGTATATTTGGCCTCGTTATGCTAATTGACTTGCAAAAACCTTACGGAAATTGCCGGTAATTTACTCACTTTTCATAAAAACTTCACCATTTCGTAAAATTGTATTACAAAAGTTAGAAACAACATTGAAAAAACTAAGGGTAAAAAGCGTTTCAGCTAAAAATTTTGAGGCTAATCTTGACAAACAAGAAACTTAAAATCGGCAAGTGTGAACTGAAGTAACACTAATTTCTCATTTTACCCTTACCGATCTTTATTTTTTTTACAGTACCGATCTAATTTCTTATTTTTGCCAATTTTCATGAGTCTACTTCAACTTCTGGCAAAATCTAGAAAAATTGTGATAAGAGGTTGAAAGTCACGCATAATGAATCTCGTAATCTTCTCTTCAAAGTGAACTCAAACAACTGTAAAAAATTTTAACTGGTTCTCGAATTATCATAAAATATGTAGAGGCGTGCGAGATCGAGCACCGCTCGTCCGAACGATTTTTGTCTTGCGCACCCCTCTACATTTTTCATGATAATTCGAGAACCAGTGAAAATTTTTTAAGTTTCTTGGACTCAATTTGAAGAGAAGACTCTAAGATTTGCTATGCGTGACTTTTCTTCAATATCATCTTCTTATATTTTGCTACATGTTGAAACTGGATTATGAAAATTGACAAAAATAAAAAATTAGATCGGTCTTTCTCACTCACTTATTCAGTCTCTATTCTTAAAAAATATTTTAAACAGAGCTTATTTGACGCGAAATTCAATAACCTTTCTAATGCTTATCTATAACTTATTCTATCTCTTGTTCCGAACGTATCACGCTAGAAGTGAGTGCATGTTTTTAATCGCTAGTATTGTTGGTGTCCTCATACTCCTGGACGGTATTGTATGGAGAGATTATCCCTAGAATTTTTACCCGAAGAATTAGGATTGCTTGTCGTAAACGGAAATATAGAGAGAGATGAGTGAGGAGAGTACACTCATATGGAGGAAAAAAGGAACTATAATAGACTACGTTATCGTCGACGATGAGTTAAGGGAGAACATAAGGAGGCTAGAGATAGCGGAGTACATAGACTTGGACCATTTGCCACTAATATGGGCAGTAGAGATGGGGAAGAGAGGTGAGCGAAAAACAGCCGAAGAAAATAAAAAAAAAGAGTAGGAAAAATTAATTAGTCAACGGAGGGAATAGAAGGATTTAGGGAAAAGATAAGGAAGGTGAACATGGTAGAGGGAAATTTAAAAGAGGAGATCGAAATACTGATAGGAAATGTAAAAAGAATATCAGAGGATGTACTTAAGAAGAAAACCAGCGAGAGGAAAAAAGAGTGAGCTGAGGTGAGGAATGTAAGGAGAAGAAAAGAAAGTGAGAAAGGAATTAAGAAAATCGAGTAGCGGGAAGAGCAGTGCAGAAGAATACAGGAGAAAGTAAGAAGGAGTATAATGAGTTAGGTGATATAAAAAAGAGGAGGAAAATAAAAGATTTAAGGAGAATTTGAAAAAAAGGATGCAGAGTTTGGAACAAAGACTAAAAAAGCAGGGAAAACCTAATAAAAAAGTAAAGGAGTTGGAAAGTTGGGTGGAGAAGACAGAAAGCTCAAGGCGGAAGTTTGGAGGGGGGAGATTGAAAATGAGAATAAGGGAAGGTTGAGAAAAATAGAGAGAAGTGTACAAATAAACGAGAGAGAAAGAAGAAAGAATATAGTGATGAAAGGTTTAAGACTAGAGGGGAAGGAATTGAAAGGAGTGGAAGAAGTACCGAAGAGGATAGATGCGAAGGTAGAGGTATAGGGAGGGAAAAGTGTAGAAAGGGAAGAGATGATAGGACAGCAAATGGTGCTGGTGAAATTAAAGAATAAGGAACATAAGAGGGAAGTGATGACAAAGAAAAGGGCCATATGTGGAAGTGCGGACAGAATAGAGGATGATTTGACATGGGAAAAAAGGAATATGCAGTATAGGTTGAGGAAAATATAAAAGGAGGAAAGAAGGAAGGATAAAAGAACATGAGGTAATTATAGAAGAATACAGATAGAAGGTACATGGTGGGGTTAGGACTAGAAGAAAATAGAAGAATTTAGGGAAAAGATAAAGATGGTTAACATGGAAGAGGGAAATGTAAGCGCGGAGATGGAAATAGTGGCAGGAAAAGTAAAAAGATTATGAGAGGATACAGCTAAGAAAGGAGCTAGCGAAGGGAATAAGAGAGTGAGGTGGGGTAAGGAATGTAGGAAGAAAAAAGGAATGAGTCAAATGATAGAAAAAAAGAAGAAGACAATAAGAGGTTTGAGAAGGAGGCAGAAAAGGCTAGCACGGAGGAAGAAGTATGGAAAGTAGTAAATAGAAAGAAGAAGAAAAGTAAAAGAGTTAATCAGGAGATTGAAATGTTGAAATGAAGATATTTTATGTTATTGTTAGAAGGAGTGGAAAGAAAGAAGAAAGGAGGAAAAGAGGTAAGGGAAAAGGACGAAAAAGAGGATATCATAAAAAAAGAAATAGTGAGGGAGGATCATTGAAAGAGGAAATGGTATAGATGCAATTCCGAATGGAGTTTGGAAATATGGAGGATAGGAAATGAAGGAGTAGGCGTAGATAATTTGAAAAAAGCTATGGAAAGGGAATGCTTGGCCAGAAATATGAAAAGAAAGAATGGTGATACCAATATTCCAAAAAGACAAACGGAAAGGGGTTAAAGATTATAGGGGAGTGACGTGAATGCCGACATTAATCAAGACATATGAGACAATAGTATCAGAGAGGTTGAATAATGAAGTGCAGGAAAAGAAAGATAATTTCACCGAATCAGACAGAATTTAAGAAAGGTATGAGAGCGATAGAATATATATATATATATACACTAAATTATATTGTAAATAGGAAGATCAAGGGGGAAAGGGGGCATGACAGCAATATTTGTGGTTTTGAAGGCGACGTTTGATTCATTGGACAAGGAACAGATGGATAAAGCAATGGAGAAGAAGGGGATAAGAGACGGCTTAAGGAAAAGAATAGCAGAGGTCTTCAGAGAGACAAAAAGTAAGGTTAGAGTGGGAGAAAGAATAGGAGATACTGTTTGGTTGGCTGGAGGTGTAAGGCAGGGTTTTCCTCCACCGCTCCTGTTTAATATGTTAATTTCCGATTTAGAAGAGGAGATAAAGAGAAAAGAATGGGGAGGAGTAAGGATGGAGGAAGAAACAATATGCAAATTATATAGTGACGTTGGTGAAAAATGAGAAAAGAATGGCGGACTTAATTACAGGGTTACAAAAATACTTGGATATGAGAAACCTTAGGCTTTATATGGTTAAAATGAAGGAAATGAGGTTTAGGAAGGGGGGAGAGAGAAAGGTAAAATGGGCAGCCAGATGGAAAGGTGAAAAGTTAGAGGAAGTAAAATAATTTAATTATCTCGGTGTTTTCATGCAGAACAGGGAATATGGAACGCATATTAGGGAAAGGGTTAGGAAAGAGGTAAGGATAATGAAACAGATACGGGGAATAGAAAAAAAAAAAGGTTTACAAAAGTTTGGAATTGGCAAATGGGGTTCTTTGATACGCTGGTATGGCCTGTATTAAGCTTTGGAGCATATAAGGATGGAAGGACAGGGAGAAGAAAGAAAAGTTTCAAGAGAGATGTATTAGATAGACATTAGGGGTAGGCTGAAGAATTTCGCGTTATATGACGAGAGAAAAGGCTCAAAGGGATGAATTAGGAACAAGGGCGGGAAAGAGGGCTCTGAAATTCAAACAGGAACTAAGGGCTAGAAAGAAAGGGGAGTTATCGAGAAAGTGTTACAGAGAGGTGGAAGAAAGAGGAAAGAGGGCTTTAGATTTAACCTCATGAGAAGAAAGAAGAGAGTTTTTTAGAGAACAATCGATAAGAGATGAAGGAAATATATACTATGAGGAATTAAAAACAGATATGAAAAACGGCAGGTAGTAGGCAGGTAAAGGCAGGGGAATCAAAATGCAATAAATGGTATGTGGTAATGAAGAGAGAAGGATTGCTAAAATATCTGGAAAAAGGATAGGGGAAAAAAGATGGACAAGAATACCTAGATGGAGACTGGGAAACAAAGTAAAAAAGCAATGTATTAGGAGAAGGATGAGAAGAGAAAATGCAGAGTATGTGAATGGGTAGACGACACATGGGAACATGTATGGAATGGTTGTTTGAGAGTAAAGGAGGAGAGGGGAGGAAAGACTGGGAGAAGAATGGGCGAAGGAGGTAAAAAAAAGCTAGAGGAGTTAAAGAAGAAGAATGAGGGAGTGTGGGGCAGAGAATGGAAACCATGAGTGGGAGGAAAAGTGGAGAAAAAGGAAACGGAATTTACATAGAAGCATGAGGATAGCTGAAATTGTACAATAAGATGAAATAAAATTAAGTAGAATAAGATGCGGCTGCGCTTTTTTGATCTTTCTCTCGCTTACTCGCTCGTGCGCTCAAAACAGTTCATCACTCGTTCGTTCTTTCTCTTAGACACGTTAAACTTTCAAGAATTAGAATTTAAAGGTATGAAATTATAGAATAAAATGAAATAAGCGATGTAAAATTGAAGTTATGAAGATGTAAAGAAACGGAAGTTATATAAGCCCTAAGGGGACACATTATGAATAAAAAAGAAGAAAAAGAAGAAGAAAACTTTGAAAAACTTGATCAATTGGGATTGGTAATGGTATACACTACATTCATAAGAAAGAGCAATTGAGTGAAGGTCTTATTTCAAGCCAATCCTTGTGGGTATTTTTACGACTTACGTATACTTTTCGAGCGGTCAAAAGGATCGATCGCATGAAATGTATCATTAGTTACACGAACGTTATAGTTATACTGTAACTGACCGTAATCGTTGATAAAAGCAAAAGATAAATGAGCCACGGTCGTCGTAGCAATGGTTCAGGAGAAAACGGAATCGACTTGAAACGTACGCTCGTTAACGTGGAAAGAGGTGCCAGGAATATGGGAATCGTAGCCAACTATTTAATCCTATTTATTCCACAATTGCCGCAATCCTGGCTCAAATTAAAAGCAGGTAAGCTGCCTGCCAGAAAATTTCATTTATTTTCAACGATTCTGCAGTCATTATTTTGACATAAGTAATTATTATCCTTGTTTGAAAATATCAGGGGTGGAGCAGCCAGCACGGATGCCATGGAGAACTACAATGCATGGAAAACGGGCTGGTTAAAAATTCAACTATTTGGTTGAATGTTGAACTCTTTTGTTGAAAATTCATTTTTTTGTTGTAGATTCATCAATTTAGCTGCAACTTCATCTTTGGTTGAAAATTCAACTATTTTGTTGAAAATTCTTTTTTTTTGTGTTCAGAATTAATTTTATTCACTGAAAATGTAACATTTATTGTCAACAATTCTACAGTCATTATTTTGATATAACTAATTATTATTCTTATTTTAAACTATCAGGGGTGGCGCAGCCAGCATAGATGCCATGGAGAACTACATACATGGGAAACCGACTGGAAAGATAACGATTTTTTTCCCATTCAGATTATTTGAAGAGTGGCTTTCCGAAAGAACGTAAACGCCATTTCGAAAATTTTTCAGGACAGACAAAAAACGTTTGCAAAAATCAAATTTTCAATTTAGGAAAGAGATAAATACGCTCTTTAAAGATTCATGAAAGCTGATTTGAAGCGTGAAAGATCCGAGAGCAAAGTTTCTCATCTTAAAAAGACCTACAAAATTGCCTGCAATCATTTTTCAATAGCACCTATAGTTTGGCGCGAAAATTTGAATTTTCATATTCTCATTGTTTTTGATAGAAGGTATTAGATTCATCTTAATTTGAAATTATCCAGTTTTCATCGATTCTTAACGTTTTGAGCCCCCCTGAGTCAGAAAAAATGGTTTTCACGAAAATGTCTGTCATCCTGCCTATCTATCTAAGCACAAATATGGGTTAAATTTAAAGAATATCCCCCCCCCCCCCCGGCGTGCTCATAATTTTAATAATAAAATAATAAAATAAATAATAAATAATAAAATATTTCTATGAAAGATCGGTTCAATGGAACTGAAGTAATAAATAATTGTTTGTCCATAAAAAAGTGAAAAATCATGAAATATAATATTGATGAACCATAATTTAAAAAAGAAGAAACATTACAAAAATGTATTGAAAATTTAGTATCATGACTTTAATAGTGTAGGCTCCAGGTTGAATGAATTACTCAAAAATCGAATTCTTTCACTAAAAAGTGCAAAATCTTGAAAGATAAAAACTGAATCAAGTTTTCGGGACAAACAGTGCTTGATACTCATCTAACGGAGTTATGTTAAAAAATTCTTGCAATTCGGTTTAATAGTATAAGCTTTAGGTCGACTGAATCACTAAAAATATGACATTTTTTGTTTTCTGAATCAGCTCGATTCACTCCATGAGATATGGGTAATATATATGCACAGAAGTTATTTTTTATTGATTTTTTGTTGATTCCAGAAAATGTGATGTAAATTGGCTAGATATTGGCAGAGATTTATAAAAAAATAAGGGTCTGAGGCAGACCTATCCAGAAAGGAGAAATTTACTTAAAAGCCACATGTTACACTTCCACCACCACTTCTCTCTGCTCACTCGAGAGAGCTCGGGTGGTGGTTACTCTCGTGAGGTAGAATGGGAAGTGGACAGTGAAGGTGGAAAACTCACATCTGCGATTTGATCAGTTTAGAGAAAATTTCTGGAATTTCTCCTCTCTGGACAGACCTGGTCTAAGGGGCCGCCCATAAACTGCGGACGGTAACATGGGGAGGGGGGTCATTGGAAGTAATATCATGAACTGAGATAACGCTAAGTATATTTTTTTATGTAAATTTTGACAAAGTTTACGAATTTTGCGAAAGATGGTCATGCGACCGTAAGGTTCAATAATAACTTCACAAGTTTGAAAATCACTTTCATATTTGATATTTCAGACTTCATACTCTTTCACCTATTCCCCTCTTTACCCCTTTCTTTGATAATTCTTCTTTTTTTCCTGTTTTCAACAAAATTCCCCTTTTTCTCGTTTTTTCGCTTGATGTTTTAATTGTTGTTAATTTTTTCGGCTTGAAAAAACTACTATTATATTTTTGGTTTTGAAATCATCTTGTTTCGTTAAAAATCCTACTTTCTGGTTGAAAATTCAACTATTTCCTTGAAAATTCAACTATTTTGTTCAAATGTCTTTTTTGATTAAATATTCAACATTTTGGCTGAAAGTTAATCTAATTTGTTGAAAATTCAATTTTTGGTTGAGGATTCATCTCGCTGATTGAAAATTTAACTATTGTGTTAAAAATTCATTTTATTTTCGGTCGCAAATTTATCTTTTTTTAGTTGAAAATTCAACTATATATATCAACTACATGCTTCGTTGAGAATTCATCTTTTTTACTTGGAATATCAACTACTTGGTTTAAATTTGAACTAGACTGTAAAAATTTCATTTTTTTGGTTGAAGATTCAAAGTTTTATTCAAAAATTCAACTATTTGGTCGTAAATCAATGTTTTGTTGAAAATTCATATTTTCGGGCTGAAATTTCAAATGTTTTATAGGAAATTCAACTTCCTGACTCAAAAATTCAACAATTCGGTAGAGAATCAAACTATTTGGTAGACAACATTTTTGTTGAAAATTTATATTTTCTATTGAAAATTCAACTGTTTTGTAGATAATTCGTCTTTTTGCCTTAAAAATAAAAAATGTGGTAGAAAATTAATGTACTTTGTTGAAAACTCGTCTTTCTGGTGAAAAATTTATTCTTTTGGTTTAAAATTCTTCATCTTTAAATTTAACAATTCTATTTTTTGTTGAAAATTTATCCTTCATAAGCTGAAAATTCAACTATTTGGTAAAAAATGCATTTATTTGGTTGAGGATTGAACTAATTTGTTGAAAATTCGTATTTTTGGCTTGAAAACTCAACTATGTGGTAAAAAATAAAACTATTTGGTTGAAAATTAACTTTTTTGTTGTAAACTCATATTTTGGATAAAAAATTTAATTATTCCGGTAGAGAATTTAACTTTCCGGTAAAAAATTTAACTATTTGGTAGGAAATTAGCACTTTTTAAAAAAAATCATATCTTTGGGTTGAAAATTGAACTGTTTTGTAGATAGTTCGTCTGTTTGGCTTCAAAATTCATGTAATTTGTTGAAAATTTGTCTCTTTTTTGTTACAAAATTAATCTTCTTGGTAGAAAATTCATCTTTTTGGTTGAAAATTTAACTATTTGATTCAAAATTCAACAATTTTGTTAAAAAAATTTCCTGTTGGACTGAAAATTCATCTTTTGTGATAGAAAAGTCATATTTCTTGGTTGAAAATTCATCTTTCTTAGTTGAAAATTAACTTTTTTGTCAACAATTCCACTGCCTTCGAAAAAATTTGTATTTTTGGCTTGAAAATTGATCTATAGCTGCGAGGGGGGGGGGGATAGAAAAAGCTCAAAATTGATAACGTACTTTTTAGACGGCCCCTAAGTGCATAGATAGTTCGAGAAAATATATTCGAGGTTTGTACTTGGCGGCGATTCACTACCGCGAATCTTGTCTCAAATTGATAAAAGTTATTAAGGATTTACACCATTCAACTGCATTAAATTTTGAAGAATAACGTTATTAAAAACTGTATAAAAATAATCATACTCTTCTTAGAGTGAAGAAACGTCTAAAATCGAAGCTCAGTTTCTTGGTAGAAGTTTGAGTCGAAGATATACTGCCGTGCGAAACCACGGGTATGACACTTCCTATGCGTACAATGTATTTTCAATGGTAAAATTTTAAAGAGGGCGCCACGGGTACTTCACCGTCACTTTTCCTTACCCCCTCTAGCCTCTCGCCTACAATCGCATTGTTTTGACGTTTATTTATTTGATTTCAAACCTCAGAAACGAAAAAAAATACACGAATAAAAAAGAAATGTGTTATCCTTGGATGCACATCTGAGAAAGACGGAAAAGTAAGTTTATTCAGTATACCCTCGGAGGAAGAAACGAGAAACTTGTGGCGAAAATTATTGAATGAAAATAAAGATTTCGGAAAAATAGTCGTATTTGTGAATAACATTTCGAAGCATACAACATTTTGCTCACAAAAGAAATTCTAAGCCCTGATGGACAAATTGTCGAAATTGTGAGTAAAAATTGATTATTCATTATATCAATAAAGCAACAAAAAAATTTTTCAAATCAATAAAAAGAATGAAAATAGCAAATTCAATAATCTTTAAATTTCAGCTGAAAAAATGTGTCGAAATTTTATGTTACGTAAATGAAGAGCAATATTTGTTTCATATTTGTCTTACTTTCATTGTAATTAACATTTCTTACTGATATATCAAATGTCAAAAGTCCATTGTATTCTATTTTTTTAGAAAAGAGTGTATCTTCAAACAAATGACGATACACTGCACGAGCTTATGGTGTTATAGGTTTTTTTTCTGTATTGCTATTAGTTACATCTCTTTTATTCTGTGTGACTAGAAATTTTGCAGATGAAGGCAAAATAAGATTGTTTATTAAAGCCTTATTTACCATTATTTTATTATAAATCATTTAACGTATGAAAGAGTGAGTTTGTACGATCGTAAATATATCAATATCTTGAATATCGGGTGTAGTTTCGAATAGCCCTTACCTCCGATTTCTTTCAAACTCCGTATATTTATATATTTTGACGCGCTGATTAAGAAAATCACAGTAAAAATTGGCAAAAATTCGATTTTCATGGTGAAAAGCATGAAACCCCTTCAAAAATCATGGTTTTTCACGTTTATCTTGAGAAAGATTGCAAATTTCAAAAAATAATGTTCACAAAGGTTTTAGACTCAGTCAAAATACATATTTTATGTTTGATACATTTTTTTGTACGAGTGAAATTTTTCGAGATATTTGATGATGAACACGAAAATTTCATACCTAGACCCTGCCGAAAACGTATGTATTTTTTTACCTGTAATTTTTTTGAAACTCCGCATACGCACGTATTTTGACGCAGTGATTACGAAAATAGCAGTGCAGGTTGGCGCAAATTTGATTTTCATGGCGAAAACTGTGGAAAACACATGAAAGTCATGGTTTTACTTATTTAGGAAGGAAATATTACTTATGATGTATTTAATTACATCAGTTAAATCAACTACAATGCGGAAATGCACCCCTTTGTCTAGCCACAGAAATAATGTTGGTCAAACCCCTACCCCTTTCTAAAGTCTCGTAGGGAGACGTAAATAAAATTAAGTGAAAAAATATATAACTGCTGTGATTGGTCACAGAAATACTTACGTTTTCGGCAGGGGCTAGGTATGAAATTTTCTTCTTTATCATCAAATATCTCGAAAACTTTCACTTGTACGAAAAAATTGAATAGAACATAAATGTGTATTTTGACTAGGCCTACAAATTATGCTGGATTTATTTTTCTGAGTTTTCAATAGTTCTCGAGATAAATGTGAAAAACCATGATTTTTATGGGGTTTTTATGATTTTACCATAAAAATAAAAGCGACAATTTTCACTATGATTTTCGTGATCAGCGTGTCAAAATACATGAGCATACGGAGTTTCAAAAAAATTGGACGTAAGGGCTATTCGGAACTTCATCCCAAATATCATAAGAAATGTAGTTACGGGTTTTCTTGTTTTGCTCGGCTGTATAGTCTATTTTAATTTGTAAGTATGTAGTAGACGCCTTTTCCCTGCTAACTCTATCTCACTTCTGATTTTGCTATCTTGTACCCGTGACACACTAATTAGCATAGAAACAGCGGTAAACTCAGAGCTAGCTTACCGAGCTAACAGCGTGTAAAATAACCTCTAAGTTGTCAAGACAATGCTCAGAAGTCTTAGCGACACCGGTGTCTAAACAGTGCACACGACCAAGTCCCCTCGTGAATTACTTCCTCGAGTTTACCATTGTCCTAGGGTGAGCTAAACGTCACCCAACTTCCGGTTCTCGGGTTCTCCTTAAACAACTCCTCTTATTCTTGTCTTGAAAGCAGTTCAGTTCTCAACTCAAAGGTCACGATAACATAGTCAGATAAGCCAAACGGGGGCTCAACTATATTGAAAATTTAATTTCTACATTCGTTTCTTAAAGATCGAAATGAAATCTACTTTCTTACGAAAATTTTTTGTGTACTGAAAAAGGAACACCCAAAAAGTTCACAAATCAAAACTAAACTTCGAGACTACCCGCTTTTTCGGCTCATTAAAGACAAATGTACAATAAATGTACAAACAAAAAAGGAAAAAGAGAGAGAAAAAGGAAAGAGTAAACGAATTTTTCTAAATATAATTTTTTAAGACAAAACTGACTACAAAGATGACAAAGTTAATATATATTATATATTCAACCAAATAATTACACTAACTGTTAGAAATCATCATCTACAGAAATATTCTGATTGTGCAAATTCCCACTCAAGCCCCTAAACTCCATACTAAGCGGTATTTCAAAACTTGGAAAATGGAGAAAAACAACCAAAAGTTAATAGTTTCTTGGTGAGTTTATATCTCGAAAAATTCTCCTTATTCATTCGATTTTTTTAAAATTTGATAATGGACAAAAACACCAAGATGTTAATAAATTTATGTTGATTATCTGTCTTAGAGAATTCACTTTATTTAGCCCTCGAATGATGATGGTGGTAGAAAAACCCCTCTCAAACCCCTAAGATCGACCCCTAGTGATAAATGGTTTTTCAAAAATTTGAAAATAGACAAAAACTCAGAAGTGAATAAATTTGTGCTGATTTTTCATCTTGGAAAATCTAACTAATTCATCCCCCGGAAAATACTAGTGATAATAAATCCCTATCAAGCCTCTGAAATCCCCCCCTCGTGATAAACGATTTCATAAAAATCGAAAAGACGGCAAAAACATCCAGAAGTTAATACTTTATTGGCGATTTTATGAGTGAGGAAATTCTCCTTATTTATCCCCTGAAGATTTGTAGTGATAGTTTTCCCGCTCGAACCTCCAAAACGCTCCTATAGTGATGAACACTTTATCAAAAATTGAAGAATAGACAGAAACATCCAGAAAAAATAAATTTGTGTTGATTTTATATCTTGGAAAATTCAACTTGTTCGTCTCTAAAAAAATGCTCGTGTTAAAAAACCTAGCTCCAACCCCTGAAATCTACCCCTAGTAGTAAACAATTTTTCAAAAATCGGAAAGTCGACAAAAACACCTAACAGTTGATACTTTCTGGGTTATTTTATATCGTGGAAAATTCTCCTTATTTATTTCCAGAACATTTGTGGTGATGAGTAATCCCGCTCTAACTTCTAAAACCCACCTCTGGTGATGAATGGTTTTTAAAAAATTTGAAAATGGACAAAAACCCAGAAGTTAATAAATTGATGTTGATTTTATATTTTGGAAATAATTAGACAATTTTAAACTAGTAGCGTGAGAAATTAAATATTATTGTATTGAATTTTTCAAAATTATCAAATACACTGGAACCTCGATTTAGAGAGGGTCTCGGGTATGGCTTGCTATGACCATGAGGCTCTTCCAAGAATTTATACGATGCAAACAGTCAGGAGGAACTGCTTGACCCCGCTGAGCTCACGTGCCTCTCTCTCGGCCCCTTGGACCCCTCATCGACAAAAGCGAGCCGGCTGGAATTCTTGGAAGGCGGTGAATGGAGGGTACTTAAATAGAGGTTGCATTGTATTATTTCAAATTGGAAGAAACAATTTCAAAAAGAAAGTGCCTCAAGTTGTACAATTTTTAATTGAAGCACCTAAAGCTATTTGGCTTGAAATTTAAGTTGTTCAAAATTTTCCATTTTTCATTTAAAAGCCCTATTAGCTCAATAATCAAATTATAAACGTACAAAGCTAAAAAAATTTGGGTTGAAAATTTATAAATGATACAATTTTAATCGCTCCTTAATAAGTGAACGCTGAACAGTTTTCAGTGACCTTTTTTAATTTTATTCAATTTTTATTACTCTAATTGTAAAATTATTTAATTTTTAATGTGTTTATTTTGGATAAACTTGGTTTAAATATCTTCAATGCAAGTTACTTTTCTGTTTGAGGAGTTCGAAATAAAAATTTATCAATTTTGAAAGCTTCGAATTTCACAATATTAAACTTTTGAATTTGAAATTGCATTGAAATCGTTGCTCATTTAGAACCTACTTTGCTGCTCCCAGCACCCACTAAGGTAGGAGTTACAGGTTCAAAGTAGGGTCTAAATGTCTGTAAAAGCATTTATGTTTCCAAACGCGCAATTCAATTAAATTTGATTAAATTTCGTAACTTTTGCTGACAAAATCTGGAAAGCAGTTATAGAATTTATCCGTCTTGAAGATGTTCTCACAAAAATAAAGATAGGCTTCGAAGAATGGAGTTCACTTTACATAAATGTTCTTAATTTGGCATGAAGATTGATGCCCCGATGATGTTTTCCTTTTCGAGTTTAATTCTCCCTTTTTACCTGTGAATTGGAATAAAACTCGACAAATTGCTCTCGAAATTCTGGAAACCGCCTGCAAAAGCTTTCAGAGGTTGAAACAGAAATTCCAGTCGCGAATTACCATCAGTAAGGAGATCGCGTTACGTCTAAGAGCCTCCATTACCGACAACTTGCATTGATAGCGACCAACCGCCTTAAAACCGACTTAAGAGCCACTTTAGCTTCTCAAATTTCCCGGTTCAAGCAACCGTAATAACATATCAATTCCTTTTACCAAAATTTAAAAAAAAAATTACAAAATTTATATATAAACATAATGGTTTTTAGCTACTAGGGCCAAAACTACGCAGACCATCATTTAAATTATACTCACTATGCACTCTCTCCTCGCTCGCCTTAATTCTATCAGTTGCCTCTTGCCCTTCTATCTTTATGCTTGTCAGCCCTTCTCTCATCCTCAACTAACAAATTTGACATTCTCTTCTTAATTTCTATCAATACTTATTCTACTCATTCACCCCATCTTTCTCCTCTCTCTTTTCCTTCCTCCTTTCCAATTCCCTCAACCATTACACCCCTTTCACTTTTCCCTTTTCATGCAGAATCATGTAAATCTTCTAGCCAATTTTTTTAATTCCCTACATTTCTGTCACATAGCATGCATTTTCTTTCCTCCACTTTACTCCAGTGTTTGTTATAATTTTCCGCATTACATCTCACCCTCGCGATTACTTTTTGTGATCCTCTTCCACCCTTTCTCTCTAAATATTTTGCTATTTCCTCTACTCTTATCTATTCATATTTCTGATTATATTTAGCTCCTCTTATTTTATTTTATACTCCTTGCTTAAAAATTTCTCTATCTGATTCAATCAACTCTTTTTGCATCTTCATTCCATGCATTTTCTTGACCCGTTTCTTTAACCATGCACACCTTTTCATGTACTTTTCTCTTTCTTCTATTCCACTATCCTCCCCACTTTCATCTTCTGTTTCCTTCAAGTACGCTTTTACTATAGTTCTGCCCTTTTTTTTCCTATTTGCAAGCTCTGTTACCTATTCTTATTGTTATTTTTCCCCTATCTACCTCTCTTATTACTATATACCATGACCTATCGCTCCGATCCCATAGTCCATCTAATGCATCTTTCATGCAACTTTTCCACCTCCACATATTCTTTCCACTCCATAATTATTCCATACATACAACCCTGTCTTAATCCTATCTCCATTCAGAATTTTCCCGAAGTTTTGGTCACCACTTTTACCTCATCTCTTTTTTTGTTTTTTTTTCTGCAAATTTTCCTCTCTGTATCTCTCTCTCGCTATCAATCCTATCTTTATTCCTCTCTTTCCCATTACTTCACACAAGTTTTTCCTATCTACCGATGAAAGCCTGCCTCCACTTTTCAGAAAATCCTTCACCTTACCATGCACTTTTCTCTACTTCTTCTAACTCCCTTCTGGCTTCACCGCTACTGTGAATCCACTCCTCATTTCCTAACACGTCACCGAATCCTGCTTTGCCTTTCTTTAATCTTTTAATCTGTGCTTCTATATTCGCATCGTTCAGCTCCTTCTCGTCTTCTTCTTATTTATTTCTCTGCTTCTAATTTATTTCTCTCCTCTTTCTGTTTACGTAACTCTCTATATTCATTCTTGGCTGGGACATAATCTTTCCTTTCCTTTTTTCCTTTCTTCCAATATTTATACTGTCCTTTATCCTCCCTTTCAGTTTTCTTAAATTCATTGTCCCAGCAAACTTTTGCCTAATTTTCATCTTTTTTCATTCTGTTCTCGAATTTCTGTTTCTGAATTTAGTATTCTTGACTTTTTCTTTTAACTTGTCCCATACTTCACTTAATACCATCTTCTCAAACTCTAACCTTTCCGTGTTTTCTATATAATCTTTCTTCGCTTCCTTTGTCCACACTTCTTTTTCAATTAATTCTCCCTTATTCTTCTTTAACTCCTTCCTAATTCTGCTTCGATAAAATTTGCAAAAACTAAGAACCACAACTTTATTTTCTTAGACAAAGGGCGTGGAAAAAGTATCAAGAAGGAAGTTGGCATTTTATGGAAAAGTGCACATTCGACACTGATCAACAATCAGCTCCTCCAAGCAGGAGTCAACTTCTGCTTTACACTTCCTTAATCATTAAATCTGTACTTCTATCTCTTCATTCTCCAGCTCCTTCTCGTCTTCTTCTAATTTATTTTTCTGCCAATTATCAGTTTTCTTTTCTTTCGAGCCTTGAAACATTTCTTTAAAATACTCTCCCATTTATCCAAGCTAATTTTATCCCTTTTTCCCCCTTTTTTCTTCTTCAATTTATTGATAAACTTTCATGCCTGCCCTTCTGCTTTAATCCTACTTATTTCCTCCTCCAATTCCTTCTACTTCTTTTCCTCTTTTTGTTTAAATAACCCTCTATATTCCTTCCTGGCTGCGATATAATCTTTCCTTTCCCTTTTTCCCTTCCTCCAATATTTATACTCCTTTGAAACCTTCCTTTTCTTTTTTTAACATTCATTGTAACACCAAACTTTTGTAAAATTTCAATATTTTTCCATTCTATTCTTAAATTCCTTTATAATTCTAGCCTTCTTGAGCTTTCCTTTTAACGCTTCTCATACTTCACTCAACACTATCTTTTCTCAGACTCTAGTCTTTTCGCTTTTTCATGAAATTTCTGGAAATTGTGGAATTTTCAAGCCAAAAAGACGAATTCCCCAAAAAAAAATGTTAATTTTTAACCAAATAGTTAAATTCTCTACTAAAATAGTTGATGAATTTTCAACAACAGAGTTGAATTCTGAACCAAAATAGATTAATTTCCAAGCAGAAAGTTCCATTTTTAATCAGAAGAGAGCAAATTTTTACAAAATGAGATGAATTTTCAACCAAAAGTGATTTTTTAGTCGAGAAAGAAAAAAAATTAAAACAAATTGTTAAATTTTCCAGACATAAAGAAAAATTTACTACAAAAAAGTTAATTTTCAGCAAGATAGCTTAGTTCTCTATCAGAATAGTTGATATTTCAACCACAAAAGAGTTTAATTTTACATCAGAAACAGTTGAATTTATCCAACAAAGTTGAATTTTCAACAAAATGGTTGAATCCTCAACCAAAAATGAAATAATTAAATTATCAGCTAGAAAAATTAATTTTTAACAGATAAAAACTACTTTATATTAAATAGTTCAATTTTCAACAAAAGAGATGAATTTGTAATGAAAATGGTGAATCTTTAAGCAAACAAAAATTAATTCTTAAAAAAATTAGTGCAACTTTTACCAAAGTAGTTGAATATTCTACAAAAAAAAAATCAATTCTCCGCCAAAATTGTAATAGTTGATACTTCAACCAAAAAATATTTTAATTTATAGTCAAAAACAATTGAATTTATCCAAAAAGACAAATTTTTAACAAAATAGTTGTATCCTCAATCAAAACAGATAGTAAATTTAAATATTTTGTTGAAAAGCCGCTTTTTTCGATGGAAAATTAATCTTTTTGGATGAAAATACATCGTTTTGGTTGAAAATACAACTGCTTAATTAAAAGTTCAACTACTTTGTTATAAATTATTTTTTTTGTTAAGCATTCATCATATAAGCTGAAAATTTATCTCATTGGTTGAAAATCTTTTTTCTCTAACTGAAAATTTAACTATTCCATTTTTGGTTGAGTATATATCACTTTTTCTTGGAAATTTATGTATTTTGTTGAAAATTCGTTCATGATTCAGTTTTTTACCTCAGATGACACTGTACTGGTTTTGATTGACGCCGAGTTTATTACGACTGCTGAAGGAAAGATAAAATATAAAATTATAAGAGTGACAATTTTTTAAAATTTTATTTGTTAACATAGAAGTGCGATAAAGTAAAAAATCAAAAATCGGCTCTTTTAATTCTCTTTAAAACTTAGTTAAGAGTATTTCCAAAGAAAAAAGATCGAAATCGATTGAGAATTTTGGGCTCTAGGATCCTTTGAAACTAATTTTGTCGTTTTGCCCAACTGTGCGCCCCTAGGCTATAGCCTACATTAGCCTATTGGTTGATTCGACCCTGAAAGGGTGTGAAAAAAGTATAAAAAAGGAAGTTGGCACTTCACTGAAAAGCGCACGTTCGACAGTGGTCAACAAGCAGCTCCTCCAAGCAGGAGTCAACTTTTGCTTTACCCATCTCTGCCTATTATCAGTTTTCTTTTCTCTCGAGCCTTAAAACATTTATTTAAAGTACTCTTCTCATTCATCCATGTTAATCTGTTTACTCCCTATATTTATTTTTAGCTGCAATATAATTTTTCCTTTTCCTTTTTCCCTTCCTCCAATATTTATACTCTTTTGTAACCTCTCTTTTCTTTTTCTTAAATTCATCATCAAGCCAAACGTTTGGCAAATTTTAATCTTTTTCCGTTCTATTTCTAAATTTTTTTGTAATTCTAGCCTCCTTGGCCTTTTCTTTCAACTTTTCCCGTACTTCACTCAACACTATCTTCTCAGACTCTAGCTTTTCCGCTTTTTTTATAGAATCTTTCTTGGCTTCCTTTGTCCGCACTTCTTTCTCAATTAGTTCTCCCTCGTTCTTTCGTAACTCCTTCTTCATCCTGCTCCAATAAAATTTGTTATAGCTAAGAATCACCGCTTTGCTTTCTTAAACAAAGGGTGTGAAAAAAGTATCAAGAAGGAAGTTGGCACTTTATGGAAAAGTGCACATTCGACAGTGGTACTTTTTTGAAGCAATTAAGATAATATTTGCATTCTTGGGGTAGTGATTTCCTGCAGGTGCTTTAAGTCGAGGGTTGTAGCTCGTTAGCTATATAGAAGCGCTTACACGAGTGTAAGAGAGTGGCGTGTATGACACATCGAGGCGAGGGTCTGCGGCTTGGCGTATGCGCTACGAGTGGTTTAAGCAGAGGGGTGAGAATTAGTATGAAGGAGAGTAGAGGGACTGCTATTAGATCTTTCTCATGCTGATAAAACTGTATAATGGACTTAATCGCTTTGCGCCCGGCCCTCGACTAAATTTTCGTTATTTTTCATGGGTCCCTGATCACCACTATAGGAAGTATATCTCAACGATAAATCTCGAAAATTCTATATCCTTCTTAATTCTTTCTTTTAAATATTTCCATTATATTTTCATTTTTGAGCTCATTTTCAATGATGGAAACTAGCAACAACGAAACTAGTAACCAAATTAACTATAATAATCTACGACTCCATTCATTCGTCCATTCTTGGTTTATACCTTTTTGCTTACCAGTCCTTATCGCAACCTTCATTATAAAAGATTTTACTTTTTTCCTCTTATTTTTTATTCTCATTTGACTTCTCTTTCTTTTTCTTCCTTTCCAATTTCCTTAGCAATTCCACCACCTCTGTTTTCTCTTTTTATGCAGAATTCGTCCCATTATCGTACTTCCTTTTTCTATTTTCTCACAATCTTCCAACCAGTGTTTTAATGTACCCCTACCTCTTCCAAAAAGCATCCATATTCATTCTTCTCCTATTCCCCAATATTTATTCCAATTTTCTGTGTTTCCACATCTTACGCGTGCAATCAATTTCTGACTGTTTCTTTCTCCCTTTCTCTCCAGGTTTATTAGCTTTCCTTCTACCCTTATCTATTATACTTCCCACTGTACCCAGCTTGACTAATTTTATTTTCTACTTCTTGTTTCATTACTTCTTTACCCCTTCATATCAAATCCTGCTGTACCTTCATTCCACTTTTATGCATTTCCTTAACCCACTCTTATGACCAACCACACTTGTTCAAATACCTTTCTCTTTAATTCCTTTATCCTCACCCCTTACACTTTCTCATTCCTTCAGACATGCTTTCACTCTTATTGTTTCATTCATATCCATTAGCTTCTCTTGGTATTTGCAAGCTCTATTACCTGCTCTAATACTTATTTTTTCCATTCTACCTCCTTCAACTCGATATACCATGGCGGGCATCTATCCAATCCCAGAGTCCATCTTATGTACCTCTGATGCAACTTTTCTACCTCTTCATATTCCTTCCACCCCCAAATTTCCACCCTATACATTAGTACACTTAATACCAACGCCCTGAACATTCTCATTCTCAATCTTCATTTTTCTAAAGTAGAAATCCTAGATGCGTAAATTCCTTTACTTCTTCAATCTTTTTCCTTTTCCATTGCCATTTTTTCCCTTCTACTTCTCCTAAAGACTAAAACCTTAGACTTGTCCACATTAATGACCAATTACTTTTCTTCTAAGTACTTATCTAGTCTTTTCGTCACATTTCCCGAAAATGACTCCTCTTTAGTTTACCAATACAATATCGTCGGAGTATGCGAACAGCCAGGATTTGTCTCCTTCTACCACTAGTCCTTCCTCTTATCCTTTTTTAAGTACCTCCTCCATGTCTGCTAAACACCGTAAACAGCACCCCTGTTTCAAACCGCACTCTGTCCATAATTCTTCTGATGTTTTAGCGTCAACACCCTATCTCTCGTTTCTTCATAAATTTTCCTCACCCTTTCTCTTCGTCCTATCTTTATTCCTCTTTTCTCCATTGCTTGCCACAGCTTTTTCCTGGCTACCGACGGAAATGCAGTCTTAAGATCAATAGATAGCTTTAAAAAAAGCACACACGTTTCCTCCTTTTCATCCTAACTTCTTCACTTTAACAGTTTGTAAAATTGTAAAATTGTTATCTATCGTGCTGCTACCCTCTCTAAAACCTGCCTGACTTTCCGGTAGTATCCATTCTAACTCTACCTCTTTCTTTAACCTCTCTATTAACACCATTGCATATATCGATGGGTCCTAAAAGAAAGTACGCAACTCACGGTGATGGATAGAAATTACGTACCTCGCGTTAACAGATAGAATCTACGCAACTCGAA
>JAUMHM010000089.1:6877630-6900054 GCA_032362435.1 Melikaiella ostensackeni | reverse complement strand
TAAATCAAGATAATTTTTTTAATCGTCTTTCTAACTATTTATTTGTATATATTATACGGTGAGCGCAGAAAATCGAGAGCAGAGCGCAAATATTATGATGAGAATGTATTCCTTATGGCCGATAGAGCCTTAAGTAAATAAATTTCCTTTCTCATTTAAAATCAAAAACAAAATTATAAATTTGTATATGAAGAACATATAACACCGAGCGCGAAGCGCCCGATGAGAATGTGCCCGCGAAGCGGGCAGATTTTTTTGACTTTTAAGAATGGTGTTTTAGCTAAAAACTTGAAACTTCTTAGAAATTTTAAGTAGACAATCAAGTGATCATTGTTAAAGCAATTGGGTTTTTAGTTGAAACTTTTTTCTTTCACATAATTTAAAGTTAATGTAACAAAACAAAAGATTTCTTAGCTCAAGACGAGTCGATTGACCTAATATTAATACATTTTATTGAAAAATAAGGAAGTTATAGTCATTTATAATAGTTGAAAAATATATTTTTTACAGAAAAACTGTTTTTATTAACTTTTAAATTTGATGCAAGAATAGAAAAGACTCCTTGATACGAGATGAATTGATTTACCTACTTGTATTTTTGTATTCTTACTTCCTATATGAGGAAGCAAAGTGCTCATCAAATGAGCACCATACAATTATAAATACAGTACCGTCCAGAAGTATGAGGACACCTACGAAACTAGCGATTAAAAACATGCACTCATTTCTCGCATGATATGATCGGAACAAAATAAGGTAGAACAATTTATGAAAAAAAACGCGAGAAATCTGATTAAATTCCGCGTTAAATAAGCCCTGTTTAAAGTGTTTTTGATGGATAGAGACCAAAAGAAGGAGAGTATGAGGACACCTGCAGAAGTAGCGATTAAAAACATGCACTCATTTCTCGCATGATATGATCAGAATAAAATGAGGTAGCATAATTTATTTTTAAAAAATGCGTTAGAAAGGTCAATGCCAGAAGCTGAAGTTGAATCATGAAAATTGGCAAAAATCAGAAATTAGATCGGCTTTTCGCACTTGCTAACTCAATCTGCATTTGTTAAAAATACTGCAAGCAGGGCTCATTTGACGAAGAATTTAATAACATTTTCAATGCTTCTTTATAAAATATTGTATCGCATTTTGTTCCGTACATATCATGAGAGAAGTGAGTGCATGTTTTAAATTGCTACTTTTGTAGGTGTCCTTATGCTCCTGGACGATACTATAGTTAAATATTCCATGACATTTCCAGGCCTTCCAGATCTTAACGAAATGTGTCCTTTTCTTTCTTTAGATGACAATTTTCTGCCTTTTTGCACTTCCTCTCTCGCGCCTCACTCGAAAAGGCCAAAGAATTTAAGTGTCTCTATAAAAGCGATCCTGTCACTTGTTCAGAAAGTCGAACGGTTTCATTTCCAATCCACGAAATAAAAGCGGTGAGGAGTCAAAAAGCGTGAAAACTCGATCTGCAGTTTTGAATGCAAGCGGTCGTTTTGGACGCGTGTACGAGTCGAACGACGCGTATAATCCGCTTAAGCAGCCTCGCCATTATTATTGTCGGCGGGCCCTGCAAATAAGTTTCACGCCTCGGAGGCTCTTGTCGCTTGCAAAGTTGCAACTGACTTCGTGAAACTAATCCGAGAACCGGAAATGATTGGCAACCGTTTAGATTTCAACGCGGATTAGAATTGTATTTTTCGGGTTTGACGTGTACCTATATGGTGGACCTTTTTTCGAGGCCAGGAACCCAAACAGCCGGCTGTCACCTTTCTTTTTTTGTCTTTTTTGACAACACAATCTTCCGGCAGATCTCATTCAGAGATTAATTTTTCAATCTAGATTCTATCCGTGAAAAGGGTGCGAATTATACATTCAATTTTGGGTATTCCTTTAATGGAGATATTTTTAACCTTTAGAAGAGGATATATCATGTGAGAAGTTTTTTTTTCAATTCAAGAATTTCTCGAAGCTTGTACCTTGACTTCAATCAGTGTTGTAACCCAGGAAAGTTGAAGCAGAAATCTGAAATTTACAGGGCACGAGCTTTGAAATTTTATCCTTACTTTAAGACATATAAATTAAAAAACCGTCACGGGTTCCCGAGATATGACTAAAAATGTCCAAGCATGTCTGCGTCATCTTCCTTCTTTTTTGTATTTTTCGACGAGACAATTTTTCGGCAGATCTCATTTAGAGATTCATTTTTCAATCTAGATTCTATCCACGAAAAGAATGTGAATTCAATCTTCAATTTTGGGTATTCATTTTTAAAGAGGATACCAAAAAATCTGGACTGTCGTCGGAAATTATCTACACGGATAGCGCGAGCTGTGCTAAAAATCACTGATGACTTTGAAAGATGATAACTTGATCAAAAATAAAGCTAGACATTTTTTTTTAAACTTTTAGAAGGCTTTTGAAATTCCACATCGAATGATCTATAGTAGAGATAATTTTGACTTTTTGAAGAGGATATATCACGTGAGATGTTAAAAAAAAATTATCTACATGGCTAGCGTGAGCGGTACTAAAAATCACTGATGATTTTGAAAGACGATAACTTCGTCGGAAATAAAACTAGAAATTTATTCGAAAAACATTTAGAAAGCTTATAAAATTCCACGTTGATTAAACTTCAGAAGATATATTTTTTACTTTTCGTAGGGAATATATCACGTGAGAAGTTAAAAAAAAATTACCCACGTGGCTAGCGCGAGCGGTACTAAAAATCACTGCTAACTTTGAATGACGATAGCTTGGTCGGAAACAAAACTAGACATTAAAAAAAAAACAGTGAGGAAGCTTGTGAATTTCCACGCGGAATAACTGCCACCAGAAATATTTTTGACTTTTAAAAGAGACTATATCACTTGAGAAGATTTTAAAACAATTCAAAAATTTCTCGAATTTTGTACCGCGATTGCAACTTGTGTCATGACCTAGGAAAGTCGTGGCAAAATTCTGAAATTGATAGGACCGAATCTTTGAAATCTTATCTTTAATTTCAGCCCTACAAAATTTGAAATCCTTGACAGATTCCCGAGATATGATTAAAAATGTCCAAGCGTGTTTGCGTCGAGTTTCAGTGGGAGATCGCCGAGAATTTCCTAGATTTTGTACCTCAACTTGTGCTATGACTTAGGAAACTTGGGACAAATCTGAAATGTACAGGACGCAGTTTTTAAAATCTTATCTTTAATTTAAGCCAATAAAAATAAAAATAAAACTTTTACGGACTCCCGAGATATAACTAAAAATGTTGAAGCCAACTGGAACTCGACGCAGACACGCTTAGACATCTGTTGTCATATCCCGGGAACACGTGAAGCTTTTTTAACTTTTATTGGCTTAAATTAAAGATAAGATTTCAAAGATTGCATAACCTGAGTTTTAGATATTCTTACAACATTATGAAGGTAAATAATTCAGTAAGAGATATAACGAAAATATTTTATTTGAATAAAAGAGGTAAATTGTCGAGTAAGTGTTTGTCGTGCGATAAAATATTGAGTGCAGTCCTGGAAATGCTCTTTAGCAAAGTTAATTTGCAGGAGATTAGCGGGATCGAAATGTCATAAAGCACACACGCAGAGGGTTGCACGAAGGTTCGAAGGTGTATTTTCTATTGTATACATTTATATACAATAGTAGGGGCTGTCGTTGGGATTCGTACGATTTTTTTTTTCAACATTCACGTAACAAGATCGACGACGGCTAAGCCTCTTATCCTCCACGGATTCCAGATTTAAAGGGCTGACCTCGCTTATTTGAAACTTTACTTTAAAAAATGACTAGTTAGACATCAAGCTCGTTTCAAATTTATTGTGAGACAAAATCAGTCACGGATTGAATCTCGATACGCTAAATCAGGATAACGAGCGAATTATGCGATTCTTATCGATCCACTAAAACTAAGCGTCATTAAATTCAACTATAATCCCCTATTTTTCCACAGATTTTTACCAAAACGATTTCAATGCAATTTCGCGAAAGTTAATGAATTTCTGCGTCTAATAAGCCCAAGTTGAAAGAAAAATATTAATTTTATAAAAACATCTTGCAAAAAACGTCAAATTTTATGATTTCGGAAAACTGAAATAACTCTGGAAAAAATTTACATTTTTTCTCAATTGTTCAAATATTTTTAGAATTTTCCCCCTAGATAGCTGCCCTTGGGTCGAAATTGGTGCGAAAAAGTCGCAAAATTTTCGGACTTTTTTACACCAAGTTTGACCCTAGGATAGAATCTAGGAGAGAAAATTTTAAATATCCTAATAATTCATCAATATAGTGTAGAGACTTACACTTAAAATGAGCCTAAGAACTTTAAAGAATGTGTATTATTTGCAGAGTAATTCCAATTTATCAAAATCGTTAAAATTTGAAGTTCTTTTGCAATATATTTTTAAGAAATTGACATTTTTCCTTTAACTTGGGCTCATTATACGCATATTGTATTACCCTTCGTGGAGAAAAATATCAATTTTTACTACAAAAATAAATTTTATGATTAAAGTGGAAACTGCCGAAAGCTTGTATAATTGTTCAAATTTTCTGGGAAGAATTCCAATTTTCTAGGGAAAATTTGCGAATCCATATACGAAATATTTCAAGTAGATGTGGGAAAATATAAAATTTCGTCGGAAAAATTAATTTTGTAATCGAGGTGGCAAAACTGCTCAAAAATTGTATAAAACTTTCGATTTTGTGAGAAGAATTACCAAAATCATCTAAGGAAGATTTTATATACATGTAGAAAAATATCAAATTACATCGGAAAAATAAATTTCGCACTCGAAGTAGAAAAAGTGCCGAAAAGTTGTATAGTACTTCCGATTTTTTTGAAAAGATTTCCTCATGCACATTGGATAACTTTCCTATATTTTCGGGGATTCATACAATTTCGTAACCATTATGATGTAATTCCTAACTTTCGGAAATTAACCAATATATTCGGAAAATTTGCCAATATTCGCGGTACAATGGCCAATTTTGTTCAGAAAAAGCTTTTATCCGTCGATTTCGGAAATATTTCCTACTATGTGTTGGATAAACTATGGAAAATAATTATCCTTCATCTGGATATTGTATCACACACTTACAAATCATAGTTGTCTTTTAAACATCCTATAAACACCTTTGTCTCAACCATTTCATAATCCAAAAATCTCAAACATTATCAGGATCCTGAGAGTATTATGACACTTCTCTAAAGATTTTAACTAACCTCTGCTTTTCGATCAGATAATCTAAATCTCCTATGATGTCCTATTATCTAGGGAATCATCCAGATACAATAACCATCTCTTAAAAATCCAAAGCAATGAAAAATCCATTATCTGGATACTGTATCGGACAATTGCAGATCATAGTTATATTTCAAGCACCCTGAACACCTTCTTTTTAACCTTTTCACAATCCAAAAATCTCAAACATCGTAAGGACCCTCAGAGTATTATAACACTTCTCTAAAAGATTTTAGTTGTCCTCTACATTTCGTGAAGATAATCTAATATCTAAACCTCATGTGATGTCATATAATCTAGGCAATCATCTAGATACAATAATCTCTTAAAAAATCAAAACAATCGAAAGTTGTTGTCCTTTATATGTGGATATTGTATCAGACACTTGCAGATGATCTATCAATCATCCTAAACGCCTTCATCTCAACCATCTCATAATCCAAAAACAAACCACAATCCACAATCTTCCTATCGGAAAACAATCACTACTCACCATTGGAAGACACAGAAACACCATCATGATGACTCGCATCACTGTCCTCATCCAAATTGCTGTTGTTCAGCGAATTTCTTGACTGATGCCTAACGCTGAGGTCCCTCGGGGTCGAAGGTGGACTTCCCGGTGGTTCTTGACTCTGCACACTTGAAGGACTCGACGCTCCAGCAAGGATGTCAGTAATCATGAACCTGGACCTATGAGGCATCGTCGTAGAAGCATCCCCCAAGCTTCTTTCCAAACTATTATTGTTATTCCTTGCATCCAAATTGGAGAGCCTCTCCACTCCATTCCTGTCAACCATGTTTTCTAATCGGTGGGTCTCAAGACTCGACATCCTGCTCAGATTGATTCCGTTTGCCAGAGTGATGCCACTCAAGGCAGCCACGTGGTGGTTCTGGCGATGATGATGGACCGTCATCACGGATGATGGTGATTTCGGGCTTCCTGCAGGTGCCTCTTTCGCCACCCCAGGACTCACTAGGTACCTGGGAGACAGAATTTTGATGATCGAGACTCTTGGAAATATGGTCTTCAATTTTAAATTGGAACAAATTTGTAACTTTGGGAGTTTGAGAAGGGTTTCCTAAATTTGATGATCATGAGAATCTTGAAAGATCTGTCTCAGGAGCTTAAGAGGAAGATTAGGGATTTTTGTAGACGTCCGCCCAGAGAGTTTCCTCTCTGATGGCTTGAATAATTAAGAGGTTCTTTTAATTGCTAATCGGCCACTTAATATAATTAGCTCGGGCACCAGTTCTTTTCAGTTCGCTCGTCATATCCGCTTTCGTTTTCTTGCAACACTTCTAATCCTTGAACACTTTAAATCTGATTCAAAAAGTAACACATCCGATTCAAGAGTCACACTTCCGAAAGAAGAGCCACACTTCCGATTCAAGAGTTGCACTTCTGATTCAAGAGTCACACATCCGAATGAATGAACTATCACTAATTAAACTGCAGTTTCCTCCATATTGTAATAAAACACTTTGAAAAATCGATTTTTCCTAACACGTGCACTAAATTTCTGCACCCGTAACTTTCTGGCTAAACTGGTTCCAACAAGAGCGACCGGTAGGGAACAACCGTCTGCAGGGTTCCCTGGTTTGAGCCACACTGAGGAAACGAAACACCGGGAGAGTTGCTGGGCGGCCATATCGGAGAACTGGCACGCCCAGAACTGCTCCCCCTTGCTGGGCGCGTCAGCCAATGAATGCCGAGAATACTTAACGAGTCTACCAATCGGAAAGTTGTCTCCCCGTGGTGCCTGGGCGACGCCCAAGTAATTTGAAATGTGTTTCAGCAGTAATTCGATATAAAATTGTAGTTAATATCTTTCATTATAGTGGATAAGGGAGGGGTTGAGGGGGGTAGGTTCGGCTCTTACGCGACCGTTTCTCCAAGGGTAGGATGGTAGGGGGTTGAAGGAAGAGAGGGGGAAGGAAATTGTTGGAGGTGGAGATGGAGGTGGGCAGCATGAGAGAAGCACTTCTCTCCCCTGCAAATTAACGAATAGAAGTCGTTCCTCCGAGTCGGTGGTTTTGCCCCACCACCTCCGATGGGTTTTGTTTCCTCTCGCTCGGAATCCTAATAGCTCCAGAGTGACGGAGTCTTGTCGCTAAGACTATGTGATACAATGTTGACGCGCCAAAGTCGCACTGTTAGAAATTTCTATAGCGATTTTACAATAATTGAAATGGAAGCAATATGCATATACGTATAATAAATTTATTATAAAACATTTAGTAGATTTACTATATATTTTTAGTACTCTCAATTATGGGAAAATGATAGTTTCTTGTAATTTTGCTTAATCTTACAACTTGTTTGAAATCAAAAAATCAAAATGCAAAACGTTTGCTAAAATATATCAATTATGATTGAAATATGACGTGCAGGTGAAACTTTTCCCGAAAAAGCAAGCTAAAGGTGCAAATTCCAAACAGGAAAAATAACTTCTAGGTTAGTTTTGTACATATTTCTTTCATTCATTTGTTAATTGTGTTACTAATAATGAATTCAGTAGAAACTACCAGAAAAGGAAATTACATATTATAATTCAATCATAAAAATGACATGATCTGTAAAACATAAGATTTGTGAACAGAACTCTAAAAATTATTAGAACAGATTTTACTGCATTTGTGCTATAATCTAAAATTAATATTCAGGGAATGTAAATTGACTATACAAAATTATTGTAAAAGTGTGGTAAAATTACAAACATTTTTAAAAGTGCGTGATTTGCACGATTGGGTTAAAACTGATCAATTTTTTCCGGGAAAGATGATCGGAGAGAATTGGATATTAAGAAATAGATATTAAGAATATGGACATTACCACATAATATCAAGATATTATCGCACAACATCTCTATTTTTTTAATGTACGAGATATTACTGGCTAATAGCAAATGAATCCAACGTCATTATAATCTGAGATATTCAAATTTAAAATAGAAAAACTGAATATTATATTAAGAAATAGATATTTTAAATATTGAAAATACAACATAATATTTTTCCTTTGAAAAATAAATTGTTTTATGCCCGAACCGGGAAATGGACTGAGCAAAATAAATCAATATATATATTTTTTATTTACCAGCTTAATTAATCACTTTTTGTGATTTCAAGGCTTGATGAGATGAGGGTGTCAAGAACAATCAGTATCCTTTTAGGCCGATATTTTTTTGTAAAAGGTAATTTTTTAGCTAAGAAAAATATTTTTTTTCAGAATATACGACATTTTTTATGTATGCTATAAATATATTTCAATCTTTGTTTCAGGGATGTATTTCTGTGACGAATTATGTTGCTGTGCCGTTATGATTGAAAACAAAATAGTCTTAAAAACAAAGTCGTTATTGCATAGTATTCTGCTTTTGCTGCCATCATATTTTGTTTACAAATATAATTATCCTACTAAAGGGCCACTTAAAAACTACGTCACGCTAATTTAAACACTTTTCCCACCGTTTCCGTTGTTTGTCACATATATTCACGCAATGGTTTTGTAAAAAATACGAACGACCCCCCCCCCCTTTTAATTCAAAATTTTTCCTTCGACTTCATTTCATAAATGCCTAAAATAATACATAGGTTGATTTGTCGCGAAAATATGGAAATAATAGGGAGAGAAATCTTTTAAAATACCCGTTTGGAAAAATCTTCTGGCGCTGGCCTGGCCCAGACCAGAACGTCTGGTTTCCAGTTTTGAAGCTGACTAGGCGGTCTGGCCTGCGCCTGGCCAAAAGTGTAATGTTTTTTTGGAGCTAGTTCAAGGCCAGACCATCTGATCGGCCGCTAGTTATTAGGTGGACTTCCTTGCAAAAGAAAATAATTTGACCCGATTGCCAACGATTGAGCAATAAATACCATTTGCTTCGGACAAAACTTTATTTTATTTAATCTGGCCCAGACCAGAATGTCAAGAGATGATAAAAAAATTCTTGTATTGATAGTGTGAATTTCTTATTCTCTATCATCTTAGATTGCCTGTAACTTTTTCGAAATATGTCCAAAATAATTTGCAGTAAGAACATAAAACATTTTTTATTCTTGGATAGCTGATCAGCGCCAAACGTGGCCCAGACCAGAATATCAAAGTGATAAGAAAAAAAATCTTATTTTTATAGTATGAATATTATATTTTGTATCATTTTAGAGCACCTGTAACTTTTTCAAAATATATCAAGGAAAGTTTTACTGATCGAACTTAGAACTTTCTTTGATCTGGGATAGCTGATTACCGCCCGCCCTGGGGCAGACCAGACCTTTTAGACTAGATGGTCAAGATAAAGTCAGACCTGAGCCAGATCTCAAACCATACTGCAATGAAATTTTTCCACACGGGATTAATTTTCCACCAAAAGGAATAAATTTTCAACAAAATAAAAAAGATTTTTTAACCTAATAGTTGAATTTTCAACAAACAAAAAAATTAGTTATCAACCAAACAGTTGCATTTATAACCAAATAATCCAAATAGTTGAATTTTAGAACTGAGCAGATTAATTTTCAATCAAATAGTCGAATTTTCAAACAAAATAGATAAGATTTCAAACGAAAACAGTTGCACTTAAAAGAAAGTTGAATCTTCAAGTCAAAAAGACAAATTTTTTTAGAAGATAGTTAGATTTTCAACCCAGACTTTTTTTACAAAAAAAGAAGAGATTTAAACCAAGAGGGACGAATTTTCTATCTGAAAAGACGAATTTTCCACAAAACAGTTGAATTTTCGAAAAAATATGACTTTTAAACAAAATAGTTAAATTTTTAACAAAACAATTGAATTTCCAACAAATTAGTTGAATTTTTAATTAAAAAATTCTTAACGAAGAATTTAAACTTTTAGCTAAGTACTTAAATTTTCAACCAAGAAAAAAATTTCAATTTCGAATCAAGAACAGTCGTATTTAACCAAAAAAGATGAATCCTCAACAAAAAATGTAATAGTTGATATTTAACCAGAAAATATTTTAATTTTGAATCAAAAACTGTTAAATTCCACAAAAAAAAACGAATTTTCAAGAAAATAGTTGAATTTTCAACTAAAGAATTTTCAACAAAGAAGTTCAGCTTTGAACCAAGTAGTTAAATTTAAAAAAAAATATTAATTAGGAACTAGTTGATACTTCAACCATACACAAGATTTTAATTTGAAATCGAAAACAGTTGAATCTTCAAGTAAAAAAGGTAATTTTTCAACCAAAAATGGAATCTTCAAATTTTCAGTTGAAAAAATGATTGCTTAACGAAAAAAACTAATTTTCGACAAAATACATGAACTTCACATTGAATAGTTAAATTTTCAACCAAAAAAATAAATTTTCCACTAAGAAGATTGATATTCTACCAAAAAAGACAAATTTCCAACATAAATACATTAATTTCAAAAAAACTGTTGAATTTCGAAGCCAAAAGGACGAATTATCTTCGAAACGGTTGAATCTTCAACCCAGAAATATGATTTTTTAACAAAAATGTTAATTTTCTACCAAATAGCTCAATTTTCTACCAAATCGCTAACATTTTAAGTCAAAAAGACAAATTTTCTAGAAAACAGTTGAAATTACAACTCGAAAATATAAATTTTCGACCAAAAATTAAAGTTACAATCAAATAGTTGAATTTTTGTTTAATTTTTAATCAAAAAGTTGAATTTTCTACAAAATAGTTTATTTTTCAACGACAAATATGAGTTTTCAACAAAAAAGTTAATTTTCTACAAAATTGTTGAATGCTTAAGCCAGAAAGACGAAACTTCTACAAAATTGTTGAATTTCGAACCCGAAAATATGAATTTCCTATGAAAATAGTTGAATTTTCAAGCGAAAAAGACGAACTTTCTACAAAATAGTTAAATTTTCAACCCTAAAATATGAATTTTCAACTAACAATAGAATAGACAAACTTGCAGTTAAGAAAATTGATTTTCAGCAAAAGAAACGAATTTTCAACAAAATTGTTGAATTTTCAACCAAAAAGATAGATCTTCAGCTAATAAAATAAATTTCGAACAAAGCAGTTCAACTTTCAAACAAGTAGTAGAATTTTCAATCGAGAAGATTAATTTTCTACCAAAAAATACGAATTTTCAACAAAATACATAAATTTTTAACCAAATAGTTGAATTTTCATCTAAAAACGATCAGTTTTTAGCCTGCAATAGATTAGTTATATTTTCAGCCAAGAAAATTAATTTTCGAAAAAAAGTTTAATCTTCAATCAAATAGTAGAATTTTTAACCAAATGATGTGAATTCTGAAGCAAACAAAATTTTTTAGACCTTTCAATTAAAGAGGAATGAACTTTCAACGAAAAATAGTTGGATTTTCTTATTATTATTGGCAGTGTTTTTGAACGGCCCCTAAGCAAGCATCTTCGTTAAAATTTATTCAACGATAAGTTTTACTATTTTTTGAAATATTTATAGTTCTTTAACATACCAAGCGCATTTGAATACCTTCTTAAATTTACAAAATAATTGTTGTTAAAAAATAATAATAATACATAAATTAACTTTTGAACGCTTGAACTTTTTTATGCTTGTCTCCTTTTCTTAAGAAAGAATTATTTTATTTGTTATAATATTTAGACGTTGAAATAAGAATAATGTGTGCTTTTTGAGAAATAGTGTAAATTGATTTCTCAAAGAAAGACTTTTTTTATTATAGAATTTAATAATATTCAAATAATATTTCAACTATAGCATTATTATTATTTTATTTCAGAGTATGATCTTGAATATCGGTCTCAAAGGACATAAGAGAAGCGAAAAATCTTTCAAAATAGATCGCGATGCAAGGTAGATCGAAACCGACAATGTGATATTTATAATATGTATAAGATTTAATTTTTGTTTAATGTCAAGTCTAAGCTCATTTTTGAGAACTTTTAAATCCAACTATTTCGTGTTCATTTGTGTGCGTGAACTCTATAAATTTGAATCAACCTTGCCTAATGCATCAATGTAATATCGACCGAAATAAATTATTTCAGTCATCTTGGTCAATAAGAATACATCGAATTGTCAGTCAAATTGGCCGATTTAAGTTAATAGTGCATTTACAAATAAATCTTATTATTAAGATATTAGTCTTAAAGTTTATCTTATAGATATTAGTCTTAACATGTTACTTTTTAACATTATTGATATTAAACAGTAGCATTTAAGATAATTTACTGTAATATGTGGGATGTTTTAATTCAAAATCCCGAAAACTTAACCACTTAGTATCCAGATGTTCACCGCTAGTATCCATTTCTCTTCGTGTGGATTTTTTTTTATAGATTGAGGAATTTGTAAAAGTTTAGGAATAGGCGATTAATGTTTTTATCTGATGTGTGATTTGTAAGACATTGATGAATTAGGGGAATATCATATCAGCTGATCGTTCAGGTGGCGGCCATATTGAATAATGACTGCCTGAGACCTTTCTTATTTTGGGTTTTGAAGGGATTTTCAGCAGATATACCTTTTAAGGCCCTTTTGTATTTCTTTCAGCAGAGAATTTTATTGAAACTTCAGTAACTTTTTCTACTGAAAAGCGAGATCAAATGTAAAACTGCTAATTTGTAAGAAACAGCTGCAGTTGTAATGCAGCCAATGAAAGTAGGCAAAGAATAATTATTCCAGCACTGACAAGACTGGGTAAAATCGAATTATCTACGGTGCTGTTAACAGGAATGGAAGAATGATAGAAATTAGGGGTGGTGACATCATTTAATTTAAGGGTGCCCGCAAGCGTGGATACATGAATAACCATACAAGGCGCATGTTGCTTTGACAACTCCATATGGCACTTATGTAGCCGGCGCTTACACTTAAATGCACGTTTCGATGATTAGTTTGATAATTATAACTATACTAACAAAGCAATATTTAATTGTTACTCTCTCCCTCTTAGAAAATATACTCTTCATAACAGAAATTTTCCAAATGAAAAATATAAAAAATTTGGTGAAAGTGAAATATAGGTAGTTCCGATTAATTTGAAATGGATTTGCAATTAGGTCATTGAGATCATAGTAAACCATGGGATTTCAAATTTTTGCATATCATTTTGTTTATAATCTTAAGATCCAAATGATCTACTTTTGTGGATCCAAAATTAATTTTGACAAAATTTTATTCACATCTGTCAAGCGGCAGTTGTTATACATTTTATTGAATGTAGTGAGTTAGCCATGACGGACATAATATTTATAAAAATGAAGCAGAGACATCACGACCAAATCATGTCCGTCTACACATGCACGCTAAAGCCTGAAATTGACTCTGGACTTTTTTTTATTAAAGTGATTCTACAGATTTACCTAGTTCCAACTCCCACTTCTGGTAGATTTGCAACTTTCTTGGACCAACAGGAAATGTTTTAGAAAACGTTAAATTTTCAAACCAGTACATGAATTTTTAACACATAGTCGAATTTTTATCTAAAAAGATCAATTTTCAACCAAAAGTGAGATATTTAAATTTTCAGTTGAAAAAATTAATGTTGAACTTGAAAAGAGATAATTATAACAAAATGGTTGAACTTTCAACTAAAGAGATAAGCTTTTAACCAAAAAGATGAATTTTCAACCAAGAAAATTAATTTTCTACTAAGAAAGACGAATTTCCAACAAAATACGTGAATTTTCAATCAAATAGTTGAATATTCTACTAAAATAGTTGAATTTTAAACCAGAAAAATAACTTTCTTAAAAAATAGTTAAATTCTCAACAGAATAATCAAATTTTCAATAAAAAAGATGAATCCTCAAACCAAAATGTAATAATAGACTTCTCAACGAAAAAGAATTCACTTTTATCTAAAAATAGATAAATTTTATCCAAAAAGACGAAAGTTCAAAGAAACAGTTGAGTTTTCAACTAAATAATTAATTTTCAATAAAAAAAGTTGCATTCTCAAGCAAAAATATAATATCAAACTTTTCAAAGAAAATAAATATCTTTCAAGTAAAAACATTTGGATTTTCAAACAAAAAGGTGCATTTTCATCTAAAATGGTGAATCTTCTAACGAAAGAAAAAGAATTTTCAACAAAGATAGATTTATCAGTCAAGAAAGAAACAAATTTCAACCAAGAAAATTGGAAATTTCAAGCCAAAAATCCTAATTTCTACAAAACATAGTTGAATTTTGGACCAAGAAAATGACGACCTAACAAAATTGTAGACTATTCAGCCAAATAATTGAATTTTCAACCAAATAATAAAATTTTGAACTGAGAAAGATGAATTCTCAACTAAAAATATAAAAGGAAATTTTCCAAAAAAAAAGAAGAGAAATATCTTTCAACTAAAAACAGTTGGATTTTCAAACAAAGAGATGAATTTTAATCTAAGATAGGCAATCTTCAAAGAAACAGAAATTTTTTCAACAAAGGAGTTCAACTTTCAACCATATGAACCTTTTACATATATGTATTAATTTTCATCCAAACAGTTGCATTTTTAAACAAAGAAGATGAAATTTCTACCAAAAAAGATGAATCTTCAAAACAGAAAGATGAATTTTCAACGAAAGTGTTGAATTTTTAGAAAGTAAGATTTTTCACTCGAGAGAGAAAAAATTTTCAGGCCAATTGTTGAATTTCTAAGTCAAGAAGGCGATTTTTCTACTAAACAGTTGAATTTTCAACCCATAAATATTAATTTTCATCTATAAGGTTAATTTTCAACGAAATAGTTGAATTTTCTACCTCAATAGTTGAATTTTCGACCCAAAAAGAGGAATTTTCAACAAAACAGTTGAATTTTCTGGAAAAAAATTATTTTCCAACAAAATTGTTGAATAACGAATCAAATTATTGAATTTTCTGCCAAAATAGTTAAATTTTCAAACTAAAAAGACAAATTATTAACCAAAAAAAGAACTTTTTAACAAAACTGTTGAATTTTCATCAAAATACTTAAATTATTAAACTAGATAATGAAATTTTGAACCAAAAAAGATGGACTCTCAACTAAAAATATAATAGTACAATATTTAAACGAAAAGAAATAACATTCAACACAAAAAGTTGGATCTTCAACCAGAGAGATGAAACTTGAACCAAAATGATGGATCTTCAACTGGAATAGTTAAATTTTTAGGTAAGAAAATTAATTTTCAACCAAAAAAAAGGACTATTCAACTCTGGAAATTAATTTTCTTTTCTTCCTAAAAGTATTAATCTATTTCCTATTTACCTATTTCCGAATGCCACTTCTAGAAGATTTACAAGTTTCTAGGACTAACAGGAAATGTTTTATAATAAGATGACTTCGTTTGAGTTTGTGTTTTTTTAAAATTTCTTCAAGAAAAAGAAAACTATAAAAGCGTTGAATATCATTTTAATCCGATTTTAGAATCTAATTGATCAACTGACATTTGATGTGACACGAAGGAAAGTAACAGCAATTGATGAAATTTCTATGCCTATGCTACCTCTATTTGAAAAAGTAATGTAATGAATGTGTTGTTTCCAACCGCAGGAATGCAGGACAAAACGTTCTATGTATATAGTAGTAAAAAAAACGTTAACGGAGCCTATAATGTGGTCGTCAAGGCGTGACACGGCTTGAACGTGTAAAAAGCTAAGTGTACGTCTCTTTTTGCTCTGTAAGTGCATGTAACTACAAATATGTCTATACACACATAAAACGAGCGATTTACGTGGAAACTTGGAAACGCTTCGTTCATCAAATAAACATGAGAGGGGCATGAGTTCCAGGTCCTCTATCTGTGAGTCGTGAAATGAGAAGCTAATTGCCTTCTAGTGAATTTTAATCCATTTCCAATTGACAGTTACAGGAAAAACTGATCATTTATATAATTTCTTTGCGTCATTACAGTCTGATTAAACATGGCGCTTTTGCTATAAAAATAAAATTTTAAGAACTTTTTTATATATGGGTTTACTTGACTTCTTCCTTTTTTTATGAACGAGTCTAACGGTAATTTATGAGTGTACTTATGGAATGAGATTTTTATATTAAAGAGGTGCTTAGACTTCTTTTATGAGTATTTTCTCTGCGACATTGGAGGTAATTTTGCCCCATAATCGTAGCTGATGTGCTGTAAGCATACAGTCATAGGGCGTTTGTATCCAAAGTCGTATGTGTGTAAAAGTCGTATGTGCACGCGTAAAGGGGATCTGGTCTCGCACTTATATACCTCGTACCGTGTCCAATGCATATTCATACGGCCATACATTACGGGTAGGCCGCGCTGATCTTAGATTAAGGTAAACGCCGGTTAAGTTAACGGCTAAACTCTATAAGTCGGGAGCGCTCGCATGCGCATTACACAAAACAAAAGTACTGACGTTTAAAGCCTCTAAAACAGACCCTACACAATTTAACAACACAAATTTAGAAAAGGATGCTCAGTACAATAAATCAGACTAAACTTGACAAATTGACAGAAAAATGCATTATAATCCTCTAAAACAGATCGATTGCAATGCATTTAGATCATGTATAAGATCCATTGGATACTTACAATGTTCAGATTCCTTTAGATCATTCTTATAATTGTTTGAGAGTCTAGACCATTGTTCCATAACATTTAGATGATTGTTACAATATCTAGATTACAGGCAAAACATTCCATAATGATTCTCAATTGTTTCCGATTTATAAATGGTGGGCATATTTGGACGATGGTTCATAAAACCTATCTTTCTAATCCTAAAGACCGCTATCAGCAATTTAACAAGCATAACTCCCAACGAAATTTTGCTAATTGTGTTAAAAAAATGAATGCTCAGATTAATGTCACATTATGCAGAGGACCATTTCATTGTTTATGATCATTGTCATAATATCCAGAGGAATTAATTCGATATTTAGATCATTGTCATTATTGTTTGAAAGTCTAGACGTGTTCCATAACATTTAGATGATTATTGCAATATCTAGATTGCAGGTAAAACATTCCATAGTGAAGCTCAATCGTCTCCGATTTATAAATGGTGGGCATGTCTGAACGATTGTTAATAAAATCTATTTTTCTAATCCTAAAGGCCGCTATCAGTAATTTAACAAGCAAACCTTTCAAAAAAATGTTGCTAATAGTGTTAAAAAAATGAATGCTCAGAGTAATATTACAATATGCAGAAGACCTTTCCATTGTTTATGATCTTTGTCATAATATCCAGAGGAATTAATTCGATATTTAGATCAATGTCATCATTGTTTGAAAGTCTAGACTATTGTTCCATAACATTTAGATGATTGTTACAATATCTACATTACAGGTAGAAAATTCTATCATGATTCTCAATTGTCTCCGATTTATAAATGGTGGGCATGTCTGAACGATGGCTTATAAAACCTATTTTTCTAATCCTAAAGGCCGCTATCAGCAATCTAACAAGCAAACCTCCCAACAAAATTTTGCTAATAGTGTTTAAAAAACGAATGCTCAGATTGATAATACATTATGCAGAGGACCTTTTCATTGTTTATGATCATTGTCATCATTGTTTCAAAATCTAGACCATTGTTCCATAACATCCAGATGATCTAGACTACATGTAAAACCACATCAACAGAATAGCTACATACAATCGTTAGGTCATATAACACCCGTTGGATACTTACAATGTTCAGATTAATGTAACAGTGTGCAGAGAACCTTTCCATTGTTGATGATCATTGTCATGATATTCAGAGGAATTATTTCAATCTTTAGATGATTGTTATAATTGTTTTAAACTATAGAGCATTGTTCCATAACATCCAGATGATCGTTACAAAATCTACATTGCAGGTAAAATATTTCATCATGATTCTTAATTGTGTTCGATTTATAAATGGTGCACCATCTATAAATCGAAGCATGCTTAGAATGTTTGAAAGATAACTATGATCTGCCAATGTCCAATACAATATCCAGATGAAGGAGAATAATTTTCCACTGTTTTGGATTTTTAGTAGGAATATTATTGTATCTGAATGATCGCATCATCAAAAGAATTTTAGATTATCGTTACCACTTCCAGGGGATAAATACAATCTTTAGAATTAAGATCACAAAACATCCGTCGGTAACTCACAATATCCAGATTAATGTTACAATATGCAGAGGACCTTTCCATTGTTTATGAACATTGTCACGATTTTCAGAGGAATGATTTCGATCTTTAAATCATTGTCATAATTATTTCAAAATCTAGATGATTGTTCAATGACATCCAGATGATTGTCACAATATCTAGATTACAGGTAAAATATTCCACCATGATTCTCAATTGCCTTCGATTCATGAATGGTGCACAATTCATAAAACGAAGCAATCTTGGATGTTTAAAACATAAATTTGATATGCAAATGTCACATAAAATATCTACATAAAGGAGAATGAATTTTCACTGCTTTGGATTTTGAATGGAAATATTATTGTATCTCGATGATCGCCCTAATCATCATAGGATCATAGATCATAGAATTTTCTACTGTTTTAGATTTTTAATAGAAATTGCATCTATATGATCACCTAGCTCATCATAAGATTTTTGAATTATCGTTAACACATCCAAAGGATAGCTACAGGCTTAAGATCATATAAATTCCATTAGATACTCACAATTTTCAGATTAATGTTACAATATTCAGAGGAGCTCTCGATTTTGTACGATCATTGTCATAATATCCAGAGGAATTATTTTGTTCTTTAGATCATTGTTATGCATGTTTGAAAGTCCAGACCATTGTTCTATAACATCCAGATAATTCTTACGATATCTAGATTACAGGTAAAACATTCCATCATGATTCTCAATGGTCTTCGACTTATGAATGATACACCATTTATGAATCAAAGCATGCTTAGGATGTATAAAAGATAACTATGATTCGCAAGTGTCAAATACAATATCCAGATAAAGGATAATGATTTTCCACTGTATTGGATTTTTAATACAAATTGTGTCTGAATGATCGTTCAGATCACCATAGGATTTCGAGATTATCGCTAACACATCCAGAGAATAGCTACAATCTTTAGATATTATAACATCCATCGGATACTTATACAATGTTCAGATTAATGTTATGATATGCAGAGGACCTTTTTATTGTTTATGATCATTGTCATAACATGCAAAAGTATTATTTTGATCTTTTATCATTCTTATAATTGTTTCCAATTCTAGACCATTGTTTCATGACATCTAGACGATTGCTACAATATCTAGATTACAGACAAGACATTCCATCATGATTCTCAATTGTCTTCGATTCATTAATGGTACACCATTTATAAATCGAAGCATGCTTAGGATGTTCAAAAGGTACATATGATCTAGATGATAGCTACAATCTTTAGACCGTATAACATCCATTGAAGGATTTATTTCGATCTTTAGATTTTTTTTATTTTTATTTTATTTTTAAAATTTTTTTATTGTGTCCGACTTATAAATGGTTTTCATGTTGTTTGGACGATGGTTTCATGAAACCCATTTTTCTAATCATAAAGGCCGCTATCGGCAATTAAAGAAGCAAACCTCCCAACAAACATTTGCTAATAGTTTCAAAAAAATTAATGTTTTTCCTGATATGTTTTTCATTTAACTCATTTCATTCTTGCGTCACGCGTTATGAGCCTTATTAATCACTTTGTTCGCGTCCCGCAAATAGGTTTTTCATGCACGCTGAAGTTGAACTAATTTTTTATCCAGCCGATATGAAGGGTATCGTGTGGATCAAGTTCTGTGCGTGTGAACTTGTGTGGGTGCTCGCACAAGGCATAACCCTGATCCGATCTTACGTTTGTTATGCTAAGTGCTCATTAAGATTGTAATGCGTTTCCAAGGGCGAGTCGCGCGGAAATTGGGCTCGAGAGAAAACCGCTGGAGAAATGTGCAAGACGGAAGTGGTGTGTGATTTGTGCGATTATACTTCCTCCTTTCTCGTTATATTTTATCATAAATAATATATAACTTTCCTTGAAATCGACTGTTCGTAAGACCATTTCCCACGATAATTGCACTCTTTAAGAGTGAGAAACATTTCGATTCAGAAAATGCGATTTGGTTTCAATGGATCTCATGCAAGCAAGAATAAAAAAATTAACTTATTTACCTTTCTCATCGCGCTTATAAATTGTAGGAAGTTTCTAGTCTAGAATTTGATTGTTAATATGTAATACTCATTCTCGGAAAAGTATCTGGAGTTTAAATAACGCAGTAAAAAAATACTTAAACATTTTACGCCTCAAGTTCAGAAATGTACTTGAATTCAGAGCTGAACTTGAATTCTGTCTCAACTACACTCCCTTGTTCATCTCCTTTAGCTTCTCTAGCTTTTTCTACCTCCTTAATCCATTCTTCTCCCAATCCCTTCTCCCCTAAAATTTTTTTTGACATTCTCTTGCCATCCTCCCCTCTACTTCTTTCAACTCATACGACCATCCCATACATGCTACTACGTCTCCTCTACCCATTCACGTACTCTGAATTTTCTTTTCTCATCCTTCTCCCAGCACATTGCTTCTTTTACTTCATTTTTCAGTCTCCATCAAGCTATTTTTGTCCATATCTTTACCCCCATCCTCTTTCCAGATATTTCGACAATCCTTCTCTTTTTATCACCATATATCATTTGTTGTTTCTTGATTCCCCTATCCTCCCCCATCTATCTATTATCTGCCTTTCTCTATATCTTTTTTCCAATTCGCCACAGTCTATATTTGCTTCTTCTCTCATCCCTCGATCTCTAAAAAACGTTTTTTCTGTTGTGTACATTTATTGTACACCTGTCTCTAATGAGCTGGAAGGACGGGTAGTCTCAAAGTCTATTTTTGAATTGTGAACTTTTTGGTGTTCTTTTTCAGTACACAGAAAATTTTCACAAGAGAATAGATTTTACTTCGATCTTTAGGAAACTCTTTTTTCTTCTCCTCATGTCGTTAACTCTACGGTCCTCTTTCTATTGGTTCCATGTCCAATGAGTCAAATACCGCCTTTAAATCCACAAACATTGCTGCCATGCCCCCTTTCTCTCTTTTGATCCTTCTATTTATATTATAATGTAGAACATAAATATCATTTATTACTACCGTACCTTTTCTAAATCCTGTCTGATTCGATGGGATTATCTTGTTTTCCTTTAAATATTTCCTTAACCTCTCTGATACTATTGTCAAATGTATCTTATATAATGAAAGCATCACCACCTCCCCCCCCCTGTAATCTTTAACGCCTTCCACTTTTCCTTTTTTTACTATTGGTACTACTATCCATATTTCCAAATTTCATTCGGGATTTCATCTATACCTGCTGCCCATCCCTCTTTCAATGACCGTACTGCCCTCGCTATTTCTTCCCTTATATGTTATCCTTTTCTACAATCTTTTTCTTTCCCTCTTTCCCACCTTTCCTTGTGTTCTTTCCCACTTTTCCTGAAATTCCATTAAATATTTTTTCCATTCTAACTTTTCGACCTCCTAATGAACTCTTTTCCTTTTTTTCTCTTTCTACTTAGTATTTTATATACTTCTCTCTCCGTGCTAGCATTGTCTGCCTCATCCTTCAACTTTTTATTCTCAATTCTAAATATTTTATATCTCTTAACTCATTACACTTTTTCTTCTTCCTTCTGTAATTTTCTGCGCTGCTCTCTCCGTATTTTCATTCTCTGAATTCATTTCTCATTTCCTTTTTTTTTCTCCTCACATTTCTCATCCCAGCTATCACTTTTCACTCCTTTGCTGATTTATTTCTTAACTGTATCCTCTAATATTCTTTTTGCTTTATCTATCACTATTTCCAACTCCGCGTTAACATTTTTCTCTCTTATTTTCACCATCTTTATCTTTTCCCTAAATTCTTTTATTCCCTCTGCTGACCAATTACCTTTTCCTACTCATTTCCCTTTTTTATTCTCTTTGGCTGGTTTCCATTCAACTCTCTTTCCCATCTCTATTGTCACTATTAGTAAGAGGTGATCCGAGTCTACGTACTCCCCAATTTCTAGTCTACTTATGTTCCCCCTTATCCTCAAAATAACATAGTCTCATAGTCTATTACCATTCCTTTTTCCCCCCGTATCAGTGTACTTTCCTTCCTCATTTTCCAGCATATTCCCATTTAGGATAAACTACGGGTGAACTTCCGATTAAGGTTTACCTCCAAAATCATTCACACTGCGTATACCTATGTATTTTGATGCGCTGAT
>JAUMHM010000089.1:6846802-6872484 GCA_032362435.1 Melikaiella ostensackeni | reverse complement strand
AGTTCCCAGCGACAGGTGCAGAGCGTGTCATGCACATTCTGAGCACCTACGGCACATACTATCCGGGTGCCCCACTCCCGCGGGAACGACGTATCTCCACCGGCACTGTGCTGCCCTAAGAGTGATTTATTTCAATCTTTGTCGCTCTTATGGTGTTAACCGCGTCCCTGCCCTGCCAAACGTTCTCAGAGAGATAGAGTCAATTGTCGATAACGAGTTGCGCAGAATTCGCTGGAACTTCGATTCCAGGCTAAAAGTTGTGCACTAGAGACCTGACATCGTACTTTTTGATCAAGAGAAACGAACGATGTTCGTGATCAAATTCTCGGCTCCGGCCGACGCCAACATCACAATCAAGGCGAAGGAAAAGGGGGAGAGGTATCGAGACCTTATACGGCAGTGGCGGGAAGTGTACAAAGAATATTCGGATAAAATGATTGACTCTTCTCATCGGTGCTCTCGGAGGTGCGAAACCATCACGGGTTTGTAGCCTCGAACCTATACCCGCGTGCCAGAAAAATGCTAAGGCACTTGCGAGATGGGTGCAAAGAGCTGTCATTCCTGGGTCGCTCCGTGTCCTTAAGACACACGAGGGTTTCGCCGGCCCTTCATCGTCATTCCACCGTACCATCTGGTCATTCATTTCACGGTTGTGAGGCGTGGTCATGGGTGTGATATACCACGGTTCTACTGGGAGCCAGGGTCATTTTCCTGGCTGGCTGTCGCTCCCAGGGGAACCTGCGGTGTTTGTTCGACCAATTTTTTAAAATTATATATATATTTTTTTGTATATAGATTTTTGTAACAAATATAGAACTACGTTATTAGTTCAGTACTTAAATTATCATGTGATATATAGTTATCAGTGTCATCAATTCAATTCTTCAATTATTATGGAACTCAACTGTAGCAGCGTTACATAACGTGCATATAACACTGTTACTTTACAGTCACAGAATTTAATCGGAAAGAATGTTATAGACTATCTCTGGCATTGCGGCTCCGTAAAACTGACATAAGAACTGGAACAGAAGTTGTAACAATGTAATTTAAAACTGTTACTTTTTTGGTACAGAACAGTTCCCTCACTTAAATATAACATTTTTTATAGAACACAGTTACCTTTTGTCATGGACTGTTTACAAAACGTGCTTGATGGATTTTGAATAACAATTTAATGATTATTTATTCGAAGTAGAACAAGCTGATCAAGGTTTACTTAAAATAGATTGCACGTTTTAAAAAAGGTTAAAATTGAGCAATTTCAAATCAGAATCAGCATAATTTCGACTGTGAAAAATTGTAAACTTCCTGGTCAAATTGTTTGTATAAAATAATTGCAAGTGATTGTAATGTAACCTCAGTTTCGTCTATGATGGGAAGCAAATATAAAGTATGACTTATCGATTAAGTACATAAATTTTTTTAAACACTATACAGATTAATTAGGATAACTATAATTTCTTGTATGTCAATTCAGCACTGATAAAACTAAATTTGTCACCCTTTATAATAAGTACAATAAGAAAATTGATTGCACAATTGTGCAGGTGACACGTGCCACAAAATATGACGTTATGATGCGAAGGATTACAATGATCATTATGTAAATTACACTTTTTAAGTTCATAAGGTTCGCCTCAGAAAAACCAACCTTGTCTTGGCTACTAAAGACAATTATTGATTAAGCTAGTAAGAAATTGTTTTTTTTCAATCCCCCTTTAGAAACCTACTGATGATTTCCATTCATTTTGGTTCATTCAAAAACGTCAACATTCGCCATTTAATTTTTTCTCTTATTTGAATACCCAAAATGTAACAATGCAAGTATGTATACTTCATAATTATATAAAGTTCATTCAATTATTTCATTCTAGATACTTGAATTCATTTTTAAAAGCTGCATTTTTTTATTCTTTGATGATCTACATAACTTTATATTGCTAATTAACTCTGCAGTTAGTGACTTCCATTAATCCAATAACGATTATAAAAACTTGGAGTAAACACTTAAATTTGCAAGTGAAATTATTCAAGCAATTAATACAAGTTCTTGGGGAAGAATCTCCGAACAACAACAGTTTCTTTTAAGATGAATAGTAATCATAATTTAAATTGAGAATAATAACTTTTTTGACAATTTCTAAACTGAATAAAAATACTGGCATGAGATCCTGGACATTGAAGTGTCCAACGTCACAGTTTTTGCAATAGAGGATTTTTCAAGGCGAGCGTGTTTTTAACTTTAGCATGCACCTTTAACTTCTGGACACTTCTTACAAAACGAAGTATCTTCCGTGCCTTTTGTAGATATTCCTTTCAATCTATTAATGTTATCTTCTAAAGCTGAATATAGCGCCTCAGCTTTAAAAGTTAAATATTTAAACATTTACGCTTCAAAGTAATAATTTGCTCAACAGAATATACAATTTTATATGCTGATTCAAGTGCAAAGAGACTCAAAATATTGCTATGAACTTTTGAAGTTCATTCAAAAAACCCTTGATTTTTAAATATATTGTTGCCAGTTATGGGTAAGTTACTTTTAAAAAGAACTATTTATCGTAACCGTAACAACACGAAAAAAATAACTAGTTATCGTTACCGTTTCAAAATGTAACTTTTTCTTTGTTGCTTTTGTATTTTAGAAATATAAACGAATTTTCAACAGAATAGTTAAATTTGCAACTGAAAAAAATGAATTTTTAAAAATGAACATTAATTTTCTATCAATAGTGACGAGTTTCCAAGAAAATACATAAATTTTCAACCAAGTATTGAACTTCCATCTGAAAAAAATAAATTTTCGAACCAAACAGTTGAATTTCCAACAAGAAATGTGATGATAAAAAATTTCAGTTAAAAAATTAATATTTAACAGAAACAAAAACATATTTTTAATGAAATAGTTACATTTTCAACTAAAGAGATGAATTTTCAACAAAATAGGTGAAACCTCAAATAAAACAGATTAATTTTCAACCAAACAGTTACATTTTCAAACTAAAAAGACGAATTTTCAATGATATACACAAATTTTCAACTAAAAAGGATGAATTTTCAACCAAATATGAAATATTTCAATTTCCCATTGTGAAAATTAATTCTCAACAAAAAAGATAATAGTTGACGTTTCAACCCAAAAATATTTCAGATTCATTAAAAAGACAGTTTAATTCAACCAAAAAACGAATTTACAACAAAAGAGTTAAATTTTTAGTCAAGAGAGAAGAAAAATCAACCAGAATGTTGAAATTTTAATCTGTAATAGGCAAATTTTCTACAAAATAGTTGAATTTTTAATTCAAAACGATGAATTTTCAACAAAACAGTTGAATTTCCAGCCGAATAAAATGATTTTCTATCAAAGTTGTTAAATTTCAGACAAAATAATTAAATTTTTAAACAAACGATAAAATTTTTTATGAAAAAAAATGAATTCTCAGCCGATAATAATAGTTGGACTTTCAACCAAAAAGATATAATTTCTACTAAAATGATGAATCTACATCCAAAAAAATGAATTTTTAACGCAATAATTCAGCTTTCAACCAAGCAGTCGACTCTTCAACAAAAAAGTTAATTCCTCAACTCAAACAGAATAATTTTCAACCAAGCAGTTGCATTCTCAAACCAAAAAGACGAATTTTCCACAGAACAGTTGAATTTTCAACAAAAAAGTTTACTTTGAACCGAAGAAGACATAGTTTTCAACAAGGCAGTCGAATTTTCGGCCAAAATGAATGATTTTTTAACAAAATTGTTGAATTTTCAACCAAAAATATGAATTTTCAACAAAAAATATTAAATTTCAACAAAAAAGACAAATTTTAAACCAAATAGTTGTATTTTCAACCATGAATGGAGTAGTCAAATTTTCAGGTAAAAAAATTTATTTTGAATCAAAAAAAGAACGAATTTTTAACATAATAGTTAAATTTTCGAACAGAGAGATGAATTTCCAACTGAAATGATGATTCTATAACCAAAAACATAAATTTTTAACAAAGTAGTTCAACTTTCAACCAAGTAGTTTAATTTTTGACAAAATAGTTAAATCCTCAACGAAAACTTATTCATTTTTAACCAAACAGTGGCATTTTCAAACTATAAAGACGAATTTTCAACAAAATAGTTTAATTTTAAACCAATAAGGATGACGTTTTAATAAAATTGTTAAATTTTCAACCAAAAAGATGAATTTTAAGCCCAGAAGATTACCTTCCTACCAAGAGAGACTAATTTTCAGCAAAATACATCAATTTTAAACTAAATAGTTACATTTTCAACTAAAAAAGATCAATTTTAAACTAAAAATAAAATAGTTTACTTTTCATTCAAAAAATTATTTTTTGACCAAAAAAACGAATTTTCAATTGAAAAAGATAATTTTTCAATCAAAAATGGAATAATTAAATTTTCATTTGAAGTAATTAACTCTCGGCTGAAAGAGTTGAATTCTCAACGAGAAACGTAATAATTGATATTTTAACCAAAAAATATTTTACTCGTAAATTAAAAGCAGTTGAATTCAACTAAAGAACGAATTTTCAACAAAGGAGTTGAATTTTCAGTCAAGAGAGAAAAAAATCAACAGATTGATGATATTTCAACCCAAAAAGGCACATTTTAATGTTTTTTTTCAATATAATTGTATTTTGTACCGAAATATTCAAATTTTTTATTTAAAAAGATGAATTTTCAACAAAACAGTTGAATTTAAAACTGTAAAGAAATGAATTTTCAACCAATAATACTTAGGTTTTCACCGAAAGAGATGAATTTTCAACTTAACTAATGAATCTTCAAATGGAATAGTTACATTTTTAATTAAAAACTTAATTTTCTGCCAAAAAAAAGAAAATATTTAACTCTGAAATTAACTTTTTTCTCTTTTTAAAAGTGTTCCTATGGATTTTGGAAAATTTTGAATTCCAGAGTGAGAGAAAAACTGCAATTTCTTTATATTGAGTTATAAATTTCTAACGCTACTCGTATCTGCCGCCACAATTTGAATAGTGAAAATGAAAAAAAAGTTGCAAAAGCAATAAAATTGATTTATTGTTGTAAAAAAGACTTGTAACGATTATTGTTGTCACTGTCACTGAAAAAAATGTAAACAGTTACCAGTTCGTTACTCATTTACGAAAGTAACTTCGTTACCAAAAATGTAACTAGTTAAAAAGACTTAGTTACTTCCCATAAATGATTGCTGGATGCATTTTATATGTATAATTATTTTACAAATATTTTATATAGTGTTTGTTTCATAATTAAAGATAGCAATCGCCAAACAAATCTATTGAGGAAATTGCCAAACGACATAACATAATTGAATTTTTTGCCCTATGTTTCGCATAAAAAGGGAAAGTTACTTCGAAACCGTGAAGGTTATTCCATTGCATCCTACAATCTTCGACAATCTTCCAAGTTCTATAAGAGTTAGTGTAATAAACTACTTATTAGAATTACTTATGTTGATCTTGAACCTCGACCTATGTTCATATAAATCGAACATTACATTTATTATTTGACGTATGTATCCATTCCATTCTTGGTACGCATTTTTATTGTTATAATATTTATGAATTCATATTTATGTGAATCGCATGCAGAACAAATGAGGTGATTAACTTTGAAGACTGTGCTAATTACTTCAGAAAAAAGAGAATATATTTTTTTTTAACACAGAAACTACGTTGAGAAAAAAATATTATACTTTGAAAACTTTTTCTTGACAGAACGAAAGAAGTGTATGCACTTTGAATTTGAATATTTATTTCAGCAAGATGGTTTATCATCTGAACATGAGTGAAGAAAAATTCAGAACTAGCAACTATTAATTAAAGTAAGAAATGGCTAAGTAATAGTTTAACATAAAAAAAATAATTTGTTTTATAAATCACTCTCATTAAGATGATATTTGATCAATGGCCAATGCATTTTTGTTAAAAATTTTATGTCATTTTTTTGGAAGTTGAACTTTAAACTGTCAGACATTCCACGAGGCCCTCGCAGAAGCCCTACTATTTGCCCTCATGCCTCAGTTTACAAAAATCAAGCGATTTTTTTCCTGTAATAAAATGTCTTTTTTGTCAAATAGTAACAACATCTCATCCAAATGTGCAGTTATTGCAAATGAAGATAATTCCAATAAATTTAGATGCGCATGCGGAGTGTTTGTCTGAAAAAAATTATAAACATTGTGGTAAGTTGCTCAAATGGAAAAACGGATGTCTGATAAGATGCTGGTCATGAGTTCAAGTCCCGGTCGAGGCGCTAATATTTTTATCCTTATTTTTTTCTGGATTTTCTATACACATTAACAATACACATATATTTATTAAAATATACTTAAGAATCATGAGGAGAGAATTATTAAAAGTATTTTTTTAAATTAAAAATTGACCGTCGGGGCCACGCCTGGATTGCCCTCATGGGCCCCTCATGACCCAAAAATATGACCCTAAATATTAGATTTTAAAATGCATATATTTCTTCCGTTCTTTCGAGAAAAAGTTTTTAATGTATAATTTATTTGTTTCTTCATTTTTCCATATTGAAAAGAGAAATTTAATTTTAGAGACACGATAAAATAAATCTCATTTTCCCTTCTTTTCAAATATGTTTATCATCGTGTTTATTTATGTTTTATATAAAAAGATGTTTGAAATTTTAATGAATACAAACTTCTAAACTATTTGAAAACCACCCGCAAATTGAAGTATTTGAAATTGAATAATCGTAAAAGGGAAACCTTCCAAATATAAATTAATTAAATTAAACGAACTGTCTACCGTTACGGAATTTTCCGTAAGACCAACCCCTTTCCAGCTCATTCAGGGCTAAAGGTAAAGGCTACAGGGTAAAGTTACGGAATTTTCCGTAACTTTAGCCCTAGTACTGTACTTGACCGGGTTACACTTACGGAAAATTCCGTAACGCTAATCAGTGCCTAAATTAAAACGTATAGTCGTATTAAAAAAAATCTAGTGAAATTTATATTTAAGACTATAAGGAAGTAGGGAAGTGACACGGCAGAAGTTCTCCTGTGATTTGCTTTTTCTGTTAAGTCATGTAAACTGCCGAGTGCTACTCTTTTTATAAAATTTGTGGTATATTTATCAACCAAGTTTTAAATGAGGATCTACAATTATTGTAATTTAACCATAAACGTTTAAATCAAGTTTTTCAAGTGAACTAAGAACTGCAAATATTGTTTGTGATAAACGAGTCCAAGAGAAAGTAAGGAATAAAACTTTGTTGGAACTCCTTTTTTTGGATTTACAATTATATTTATTCAGTGCATAGGATAAGATCTGAGATTACTAATTCATAAGAAATCTTGGAATAACAAGAATTCCTGCGCCACTTAGTGACGTTGAAGAAACGCAAACAATAATTCCGATTCACCAGTGGACATTTCTGTGCAACTCTGGAAATCCCCGCCGCAATATAAGTAAAAAAATTGGGATAGCAAAGCAGGTTTTAAAAACTTTCAATAGTTTCTGCATATGAAAAAAATACGGTTAGTGAACGAGAGATAAAAAATGGTTTTAAAAGGCAGACTTTCAAACAAGAATTTAGTGGACGAAAATGCGATGTTACAAAAGTATACGGGCTCTCTAAAAAGACATGTTTGAGATAACAAATTCTGAATATATGACTGCCTGTGATATTATTTTCATACATCTCACATTTCTTGTTTGCGTATGCTTATTAATAACTATTACCATAACAGCATCCTTGACTTCAGTCCAAAGTGACACTGCGTAACCATAATCTAATGCGTTAACAGGTTCACAAGAAATTCACTGTGCACGTTTGTTCAATTTTTAATATATCGTTAAATTCAAGTGAAATTTCAATTATTGAAATTGAAATTCAGTGTCAGTACAGAACCTAGTTATCAGAAGGGATTAAATTACGCTTAGAATCGTAATTTTTTAAAATTTAATTGTAAAAATATTGTTCTTTCCCATATTTTATTGTTCACCAAAAAAGTTTAAATTCAAATTCAAATAGTGTTTGCTAATCTTTATTGATGAATATTCATCGTCAACACCGCTTGAATTCAACGTGGTGATTTAAATGCTGGCAGCTATTTTATGGTATGCTAGCAATATTATACGTGCCCTACAGCGCGTGGGAAACCTTGCTTTAGCAATTAATAATATACAAATATAAAACAAGATTACTATGATCACAAGTTTGAACTACACAATTTAATAACTCAAAAAATAATGATGATTTGAGAGGCATTGAGTTTGGAATGTACAATTTAGATAATTTTCCAAATTTAAAAGAATTCAATTTTGAATGCCTAGTTTTTGCATCGTTTTATTTTTTAAGTCAAATTTATTTTCTAGTTTTTCACAAAATTATTTCTTAAAGGCTTGAGAAGTTAGGAAGCTACTCTATAATATTCAGTTTTTAATGCTTTTTCGGAATTTTTCAAGTGTGCAGAATTTCAATTTAATAGTTAAATTCCAAATATGCATCAGTACTGAATTCGAAATTTTGAATGTTTTATGCGACATTATTAATTTTTACATTGTGTTGCAAGTTTAGAACGTTATTTCAGTTTTACAGATTTGAAATTGAAGTTTTCAGTTTTGAAGAAGTTTCAATTTGAATTTGCCAAATTTTCAGTGCTTTAAATATGAAATTACTGATTGTGAAAAAAATGGTAATTTTCGCGTTTTGAAAGCTGTAAATTTAAAAATTTTAAAGGCTATAAATTTTGATATTGTACAATTTTTCAGCACTTTAGTTCAAAAATTTATAATTTTAAATGCTCTAAAATTGAAAATTGTCCACTTTTAAGTTGTAAAATTTATTAATTTTTAGTTTCAAATGCTCAGTAGTGAAATTATTTAAATTGGTGTGCCTAAGAAAAAAAAATTTTCCACTTTTATAGCTGCTAACTCTTTGAAATTGTACAATTTTAAGTACCCCTAATCAATGTGCAATATAGTCGGAGCGGGACACTTAAAATAGGCTCAAATTATTAAGAAGGCATAAAAGTTGGTATATATGTTTTTTTTTGACCTACAAAAAGTGTAAATATGCTAGACACGGGAAAAAATTCAAAATTGAATATTTTCTCACTGAAAAGACCTACAAAAAGTTCCTTTTACGTTTTTCGATATCTTGAACCGTTTTTTGTGTACATTCTTTGAGATACGGGAAAAAATTCGAGTAAAAATTGTTTTCCTTGAAGAAATCTGTGAAAAAATGCTTTTCCATTTCTCGATATTTTTTTGAGTAAAAATACACATTTTTGAAGGTACCCGAAAAATGGTTAAAAATGTCGAAAAATAGAGAGAGAACTTTCTGTGGATCTCTTTAAGGAATACAACTATTACTCTGAGCTTTTTCTTGTATCTCGTATATTTTTGGAAAAAAACTAAAATCTTGGATTTTTTAAAATAGAGCAACCATTTTTTTTAATTTTTAAGCTTTCAATATTTTCCAGATTTGGAAAAGTTAGGAAACCCTCCATAGTAATAGAAAATAAAAAGTCAATTATCTTCATTATTCTGAATAATACCAAATTTAAAAAAAATAAAAAAATCTTTTGGAACACTATTCTGAAACTTGTCATGGGCTCAAAAGAATATATGTACTAGTTTTCATGCCTTCTTATCAATTTAAGGTTTTTTTGGATAATTTGCGTTATAGCGGGCGCACTAATTTGTTTTTATTATCTTTTAAAAGAATTTCGTATTGCACTTACGAAAAAATTTTTTAGGAAATTCCCTGCAGGTCTAGAATGATTTTCCTATAATGGATTTCCTGTACTTTTTTCGTGAAAATAGGAAAATATTATAGTAATTATTATACGAAAATCGTTATAGTAATTATTGTAAGACAATCGTTATAGAAAGATTAATATAGAAATAAATAATATTGAAATATTGATAGTGTTATTGCAGTAATTAGAGAAACTGTAAATAAATGATTTATTTTGGATCACTCATATGATCATGTAAATCATCACTATATTCTTTATACAACATATTATTTTAAAAGATAATAAAGATATATGACACAAATATGTCATATATTTTTATCAACTTTTTTTACCATTTCTTTCCTAGATCATCACAAATCTATATTTATCAGTAATCATCTAGGACAAAAAGGCTCGAAAAAAGGTTAATAAACTTCAATCTATTGCAAAAATCTAATTTTACTACTTAGGGAATGGTTTTTGAAGGTATTTGAATAATAGGTTAAGAGGGAAAAAATTAAAAAGTTCGTAAATTTAAATTTGAAACACTTCAATTTTGGACGTTCAAATACAACTATCGGCGTTTGTCAAAAATTGACATCAGTAAATTTATTTATTCAGGCTTTTAATTCGAATTATTGAAAGCCTAAAATATGTCAATTCAAAACCATAAAATTTTGGATATCCCACCTTAAAATTAATTATTCAACTAAATCTTGATTTTAATTATAATTTTTTTTAACTATGAGGCAGAATTATTTTCAGAAAATAAAATTTTAAACATTTAAAAATGAAAATGAAACCAAACCATTTTCAATGTTTCGATATGTGATTTAATCCACAGTTGTTCAATAATAAACGATTCCAGTTTGAAATAATTTAATGTTGAAAGTTTCAAGATGAAAGTTAATCAAAAGGTAAGATTTAAAATTTTTAAATTGGCAGTTTTGAAAGATTTAAAAATTTGCCCGCTTCGCGGGCACATTCTTATTGCGCGCTTCGCGCTTGGTGTTATGTGTTCTTCATGTACAAATTTATAATTTTGTTTTTGATCTTAAATGAGAAAGGAAATTTATTTACTCAATGCTCTATCGGCCTTAAGGAATACATTCTCATCATAATATTCGCGCTTTGCGCTCGATTTTCTGCGTTCACCGGATAATATATACAAATAAATAGTTAAAAAGACGTTAAAAAAAATCATCTTAATGAACGATTGGTCCTATAAAGGAATGTTTAACAGCAATTTTATTTGAGCTCACAAAATCACAAATTCTACTTTTTTGACTATTTTTTTCTCATCTCGCGTCGTCTGGCTCAAAAATAAAAAAATTTAAAAAATTCCAATACTATTTTCTATACTTAAAATACAAACCATGCCTCCCACCAGAAAATATTTAGAGGCAAGTTTACAGGTATTCGTGAAAGCAACAATTTTGATATCTTAACTTTCTTTTGTATTCCGCGTTTTTTAGCTCAAAATTTGAATTTTCGATTTTTCAAAAAAATTCCAAAAGTTATTATGACAATCTTGTAGGGCGTCCAAAGATAAACGTTTCTTTTTTCTTGACTTTTTTCCATATCGTGCATTGTTTGGCTTAAAATTCTTATTTTCGTTTTTTTTTTAAATTTTGGAAATGCTATAACTTTCACAATTTTCTTTTCAGCGAAAAAAGTTATGGGTATAAATTGTTCGAATTTTTGAGTACTATGAATATTCGTACATGCAATTTGCAAATTTAAAAAAAAGTAGTCTCAAATTTTTTTAATATGCTCCCACTTTTTGAATTCTTGTCAAAAATGGCTGGCTAACGAACTTGGCCTTCACTTCAGGACACTAAGAGAGTACACCAAAGGCCAATTCAATCGATCAATTCTTTCGAAAGTTATCGTGCTCACAAACTAAAAATCTACAGACACACAGACACACACAGGCAGACACACACACAGGCAGCCAGACACACACAAGGACAGACAGACACATTCGTAAAAACATATTTTCCGGGTTCAGGGGGTCTCAAAACATGGACATTTGACAAAAACTGGAGGGGGGGGTCAAATTTTACACAAATCTAATACATTCTCTGATGAGAATATAAAGAGTGATTTGTGATTGTTTGATAAAAGCCGAGTCTAATAAAGGCCAGATCAATATTATATTACCAATTCCCTAAAATCAAACGACCTTCAACCTGGGAACCTTCATTAAGCAGAATATAATTTACACCCAACAAAGCGCACAATTCATTTTTCACTTTTCATTTCCCGATCCATTAGCGTTGCCCAGGCATTTTGGGGGAAGGTAAAAGGCAGTCGCTTGTAATAATTAATAATTTATAGCCTACAGCAGCGTAACATCGACATTATCGACCATGGCAATTATACATTGGCGACATTTCTCGTAATCATCATAGAATTAATGTTTTATGGAAAACCGAGTATACATGCAAACAATTAGCCGCGTAGTTAACCATCGCTGATAACGCGTAGCAGGTTGAAAGGGTATTATTAGTCCGAAAGAAACAACTTTGATAACAACTGACATGTATCGATTCAAGTACATATTACATACGCATTTTCAGGAACTCGCTGTATTTCTTACGCAACGAAACATAACTCATCGCTCATTGCAATTGTTAAACTTTTCGCTCATGACTGCTAATGAAAAACAGCTAATTAAAATTAGTTGGTCAACTCTTTTTACGATAATGATTTATCAGCTTTCCAAATGAATTAGATTAGTTTTTTGTTGTCAGAGCAGCTTAGTAATTATTGAAAATTTATGGACTTGGAAATCGATGCGTAGCTCAGCGAAGTCAACGATAAAGAAACTAACTCATAATTATTCTATGGTCATTTCATGTTTAAAAATTCAACTATGAATAATGTAACAATATCAGGAATCACAACGATTCAGCATTTTAATTTTAGGTAAAAGAGGGGATTTCAAACTATCTCTATCTTGATAGATACGGAAATTCAAAAAACCTTCCGGAAAATGACAGACATAAAAGATTAGTCTGAAACTATAAATGATGAGCTGAAGATTATCAATTGAAAAATCAAAGATCTAAAAAAGATAGTCCACCCATTTGTAAACCCGATTGCGATAGACTTCCTGTATTAAGAATTTACCTTTAATAGCAGTGTTGGTAAAGTTTTATTCAGCAAGTGCTCTTAGGCAACCTTGCAGATCAACACTATTAACGTCGAAAGCGGAAGCCTTTAATCATACTCGCCGAATCAAAATTCAAATGGACGTGCGTACACGCGTGTAACATTCAGCAGTTGGTGTATTAACCCATTTCAGGAAATAGGATCATCATAGATGTATGTTCGTTACGTATACATATTACGTATATCTACGAATAGATGAGCCGTAGGCAAAGTGACAGGTAGGCTAGAGAGATGAATGAAACAAATGAGGGTACATAATTAAAGCGTTGGAGTGCCGAGCTCCAATTTGGGACCATTAAAATCCCTAAACGCTCTCCGACAGGGGTCTTTGGGCCGTTTATCTCCGAAAATATCTGATTCCCAGAGGACCCAGCGTCCGCCCGACGGACTGGGACATCCGGTTCGCCGCTTACGCTCTAATAATGTCCTTGATATATCATCGGTCGAGTGGGGTCAAAAAAACTTTAGTCATGTGGAATCAGGTATCGAAAAGGATTTGGATTTTAGAATATTGATTTGTTTTAAAATCAAATGAATTGATGAAGAAAAATTGTGGAAGTAGATTGAGGAGAGGCTATTAGAGTTCGGTTGGAAATGAAAAGATAGTGCTTAGGAAAAAACGATTATTTCCTAGAAAGTTTTGATCAGTTTTATCTGGATAATCCTTTTTTATGCCTAATTTAGTTGTATTGATGTTGAAACCGAAACTTTCTAATGAGATCTTTTAGTGTTTTGGAAATATTTGCTTATGCTGAATGTTTGCATACCATTGTTTTTTTGTTTTCTATAAAAGAATGTGCGTATTGTAATTGCAACCATCATATTGATATTGTGACAATTATCTACATATAAAAAGTGTCATCTGGCTATTATAACAATGATCTAAACATTTTAAGGATTCGTAGAGGGTATAACAATTCTCTAAAGATTTTAGCTATCCTCTGCATCTGGTAAAGATAATCTAAACATCCTATGTTGTCTTATGACCAAGGCAATCATTCAGATAAAATAACCATCTGTTTATTTACTATTACATTTTTAAAATTGCTATCTTTAATTAACTATTATAACAATTAGTGTTATAGAGTATTTTAATAATGATCTAGATATTGCAATTTCATCTGGGTTTATAACAACGGTCTAACCATTGTAAGAATCTTCAGAGTATTATAACACTTCTCTAAAGATTTTAACTATCTTCTGCACTTGATAAAGACAATCTAAACATTTAATTATGTCCTATAATCTAGGCAATCATTCAGATATAATAACCATATATTAAGAATCCGAAACAATGAAAAATCATAATCCTTAAAGAAAGCCTTAGTCATTCAGCATCAGGTATCGAAAAAGATTTGGAATATTAAATTGTTTTGAATGCAGATGAATTGATGAGGAAAATACTGTGAAAGAGGATATGGGAAAGGTTATCAGAAATCGATCAGGAATGGAAAGATGATGTTTGGGAAAAAACAGTTATACTCTATGAAGCTTTATTCATTTTTAACCGGATAATCCTCTTTTCTACCTAATTTAGTTGTATTGATGTTGAAACTGAAACTTGCTTATGAGATCTTTTACTTTTTTGTATTATTTTTTAATGCTGGATGTTTCAATATAATTGCAAATGTTTTAGGTTATCATAATATTATATATTTTCTAGCAAATTACTCCTTAATAATCTGGATAATATCGTGAATATCATTAGTATAATTTATAATAACTAGTGGAGACAGCGAAATTTGTTGATCATTGGTTTCTGGTTTTCTATATTAGTATTTGAGTATTCTAATTGCAAACATCATATTGATATTGTGACATTGATCTAGCTATTACAATTGGAATCTGCCTATTATAACAATGATCTAAACATTGTTAGGATTCTTAGAGTATTATTACAACTCTCCAAAGATCTTAGCTATCCTCTGCATTTGGTGAAGATAATCTTAACATCTTAGGATATTCTATAATCTAGGCAATCGTCCAGATACAATAACCATCTGTTAAGAATTCGATACACTGGAAAATCATTGTTTCTCTGGATATTATATCCGACACTTGCAGATCAGAATCAGGTGTCGAAAAGGATTTAAATTTTATAATATTAGTTTGTCTTAAATTCAGATGAATTGATGACGCAAATACTGTGGAAGGTGATTGAGAAGGGGTCATTATAAACTGCTTATAAATGGAGAGAGGGTGTTAGGAAAAAAAAAACGATTATATTATACCTTATAAAGCTTTACTCATTTTTATCTGGATAATCCTCTATTCTACCTAATTTTAGTTGTATTTTTGTCGAAACCGAAACTTATTAATGAGATCTTTTAGTGTTTCGGATTGTTTGTTGATGCTGGGTTTTCGTATATAAAGATGCTTTTTAGGTTATTAGCTTAATATTAAATGTCTTTCAGCAAACTACTGGTCAATAATCTGGATCATGTCGTCAATTATATCCTCCAAATACTTCAGAGTTGAAATTCTAATTACGATATCATTTTTTCATTCGATTGCAACCATCATATTGATATTGTGACAATGATCTAAATATTACAAGTGTCATCTGTCTATTATAATAATGATCTATAAAACATTGTAGGGATCTTGAGAGTATTATAACAATTCTGCAAAGATTTTGACTATTCTTTAAGTGTCGTTCAGATAATTTAGGCCTCCTATGAGGTTCTATAGTCAAGGCAATCATCCAGATACAATAATGTTCTGTATAAAAAAGTATTCGGAGAGGAAGGTCAATAATCAATAAGAAGTCGTATTTAAAGAGGCAACGTTTCGGACCTTGTGTGGTCCCTGTTCAAGCCTGTTGAAAAAACTTTCAATTATGAACAATTTTTTAGAAATAATAAATACAAAAAACATATTACAGAAATATTAAAAAACGTTGTAAACATGTATACAACGTTGACAACGTTTTATAATATTTTTTAAATATGTTTTTTGTATTTATTATTTCTAAAAAATTGTTTATAATTAAAAATTCTTTTCAACAGGCTTGAAAAGGGGACACATAATGTCCGAAACGTTGCCCTTTTAGATACGACTTCTTATTGATTATTGACCTTTCTCTCCGGATACTTTTTTATACATAAACTTAAGGTCAAAACTTAAGAAAGAGATGGACAATAATGTTCTGTTAAGAATCCGAAACAATGGGAAATAATTGTTCAACTGGATATGATATCCGACACTTGCAGATCAGAATCAAGTATCGAAAAAGATTTAGATTTTAGAATATTGATTTGTTTTGAATTCAGATGAATTGATGACGCAAATACCGTGGAAGATGATTGAGGAGAGGTTATTATAAATCGATTAGAAATGGAAAGGTGGTGTTAGGAGAAAACGGTTATAACCTATAAAGTTTTATTCATTTATATCTGGATAATCCTCCTTTCTACCTAATTTAGTTGTATCGATGTCGAAACCGAAACTTGGTAATGAGATCTTTTAGTGTTTCTGGATTATTTGATGATGCTGGGTTTTTGTATATAAAGATGCTTCAGGTTATTAGCTTAATATTAAATGACTTTCAGCAATATACTCGTCAATAATTTGGATAATGTCGTGAATTATATCCTTCGAATACTTCAGGGTTAAAATTTTAATCACGATACCATTTTTTCATTTGATTGTAACCATCATATTGATATTGTGACAATGATCTAGATATTACAAGTGTCATCTGTCTACCATGACAATGATCTATAAAATATTGTAGGGATTTTTAGAGCATTATAACAATTCTGCAAAGATTTCAACTATTCTCTGCGTGTCGTTCAGATAATTTAAGCCTCCTCTGAGGTCTTATAGTCAAGGTAATCATCCAGATACAATAATGTTCTGCAGATCAGAATTAAGTATCGAAAAAAAGTTGGTGTTTAGGAAAACACATTTATATCCTTTAAAGCTTTACTCATTTTTATCTGGATAATCCTCTTTTCTACCTAATTTAGTTGTATTGATGTCATAACCGAAATTTGCTAATGAGAACTTTTAGTTTCTTGTATTATTTTCTGAAACTGGATGTTTGTATATAATTGCAAATGTTTTAGGTTAGCATAATATTGAATGTTCTCTAGGAACCTACTGGTCAATAATCTGGATAATATCGTGAATATCATAAGTGAGATTTTATATTGTTTAGTGGAGACAGCGGTATTCGCTGATAATTGGTTTTTTTTTTTTTTTTTTTTTATTAGAATTTGAGTATTCTAATTGCAGCCATAATATTAATATTGTGACAATGATCGAGATATTATAAGTGACATCTGGCTTTTATACCAATGATCTGAAAATTGTAAGTATTCTTGTAGTATTATAACAATTCTGTAAATATTTTAGCTATCCTCTACATTTGGTAAGGATAATCTAAACATCCAATGATGTCCTATAATTTAGGCAATCATTCAGATACAATAATCATCTGTTAAGATTCCGAAATAATGGAAAATCTTCATCATTTCATTTGATTGCAACTATCATATTGATATTGTGACAATGATCTAAACATATTTTATTTTAGACGTAGCATAACATACTTTCAATGACGGTTAGTGTTACAAAAGCTTGCAATTATACATGGATCGTCTAACAGCTCAGGTTTATTGAGACATATGAATAATAGCATACACAATTTTCCGCAATTCTTTAAATTTATTCAAAACTTTTTATTATTTCGATTAATTTAAACTCTATACTCTAGATGGATGCGGAACTCGGCACGCGAACCGAAATTGGCTTACACAGAGAACTCTTTGATTGTGGGCTACTTGGCAATTCGCTAACACGACTTTTGCGTGACCAAACTGGCCTCTTATCTTAGAGGCATTTTTTCAACCTTACTTAAGGTATTAGGGAATACCACTTTACCCAACCTGACATAATTTACCTTTAATATTTATGCCAATCATTTGATGATAGACCTCTGATTGTTCCCAGATATAAAAGTGACTTTTGTATTCTTTTTGGGGGGAGACAAAAGTTTCCCCTGTGCGTGAATAGGATTGTGAATTGTGACCTTAATATAGACTTGATGTTCGGTGAAATGGTGGCGCAAGTGACAAATTGCCTTCGTAATCGCGAGTAACTCAGAGACCAGTGAGTGTGGCGAAAGACAATTTCAGGGCACTCCACGTTTCACGCACCTCAAATGCATTTGCGTACGCATTAAGTTATCCAGGTGGAGTTTCCTAATGCCTAACTTCCTAATGTTCCTCTATATCATATTGAATAATGAGAATGGGAAATTCATGTTTTATGGTTATGGAAATCAATTACTCTTTCTCATTTTTTACCAAATAACGGATATGAAAGAAAAACATAGTATTTTTCCTAATTCTTTAAGAAATGCAACAATAGAATCTTTTTTGTAGAAAAAATTCTATTTTAAAAGCCGGATGACTCAATCATGAATTTTCATTTCCTAAGAAAATCTTAATTTTCTTTAAAATAATTAATTGAGGCAATGACTAATGGCAGCGGTATTTTTTCTACTAAACAGTTAAGATATAATCTTCCGGTTATACCAAAAAAGTATAGGAATTGATTTGTTTTTCATTCAAAATTTTCTCACTCTCATTTACACACATACTCAAACACTTTTTCTCACTCTCATTTTATCGCACTAACACCGTTATCACACCTACTCGTATCAATTTTCAATTTAAAAAAAAATTCAACCAAAAATGGAATAGTTAAATTTTCGGTCATAAAACTAATTTCCAACAAGTAAGAAACGAATAAAAACAAAATACTCAAATATTCAATTGAAAAGATAAATGTTCATCTGAAATGATGAATCTTCAACAAACAAAAAATTTAACAAAGGATTGCAACTTTCAATCAAGTGGTTGAATTTTCAACCAAAAAATATGAATTCTCAACGAAAAATGTAATAGTTGATATTTCAATCAAAAGAGATGAATTTTCAACCAAACAGTTGCATTTTTAACCAAAAAATAAGAAAATTCTACCAAATGAGATGAATTTTCACCGAAGAAAGATTTTTCAGTCAATAAAGAAAAAAAGTTTCAACCAAATAGTTGAATTTTCAACTAAAAAAGATAAATTTTCCATCAAAGATGGAATGATTAAGTTTTCTTTAAAAAAAAAGTTAATTTTCAACAAAAAACAAAAACGAAATTCCAACAAAATAGGTTAATGTTGAATTAAAGAGATGAATATTCAACTAAAATAATGCATCTTTAACCAAAAAAATGAACTTTCAACAAAGCAGTGCAACTTTTAACCAAGTAGTTGAATTTTCAACCAAAAAATATAAATCCTCAACAAAAATGTATTAGTTGATATTTCAATCGAAAACGATGAATTTTCAACAAACCTGTTGAATCCTCAACCAAAACAGATCAATTTTCAACCAAACAGTTCCATTTTCAACAAAAAAATATGAAAATTCTACCAGAAGCGATTAGTTTTCAAACTAAAAAAAAACAAATCTTCAACAGCGACTAAAATTTTTAACCAAGAACAACTTTTAAGTCACGAAGAAAGAAAGTTTCAGTCAAATTGATGAATTTTCAAGACAAACAAACAAATTTTCTACGAAACAGTTGAATTTTCAATCCGCAGATATGATTTTTTGACAAAAAGTTCATTTTCAACGACATAGTTGAAGTTTCTACCAAAATAGTTGAATCTTCAGCCCAAAAAGACGATTTTTCATCAAAACAGGAGACCCTTCAACCAAAAAGAATTAGCCAATGTGAGATGTATCAGATGGCTCAGAATTTCATTATAAATGACAGATATATCTTTAAAGATATTGATTTGAGATATGGAACAAAAATAAAACATTTCGCGGTTATTATCAAACATTGATTATGGAATTGGATGATTTAAATCGGCGAGAGTGACAAACAATGTGGCATACACAGAAAAAAGAGTCTTATTTTCTTCACACTTTAATTGAAGCCCGTTTTTAATCTTAAAGCTAGACTTGAGCCCATTTTTTTGTCTTAAAAGAAGACCGTGAGCCTAGTTATCAGCTTAAAAGATGACCGAGTTTCTCAACTAAAAACTTTTTATTGCTGTGTAATTTCATGTAAATTTGAAAAACAAAATTTTATTATTTATGACTAATCTCATGTTTGTATCTCAGACTTGTTTTTAAATTTTCATTTTACTCGCAGAAAAAAGTCTTGTTTTTGTTACGCCTTGTTTTTGTTACAACTTAATTTAAGCCCGTTTTTAGCCTTAAAGCTAGATTTGAGCCCATTTTTTGTCTCAAAAGAAGACTGTAAGCTTATTTTCCGCCTTATAACAAGACCGAGTTTCTTAATTAAAGACTTTTTATTGCTGCGTAATTACATATAAGCCTGAAATACTACATTTGATTATTTATGGCTAATTTTATGTTTATATCTCAGACTTGTTTTTAAATTTCCATTTTACTCACAGAAAAAAGTCATCTTTCAGTTGCTCCTTATTTTTGTTATACCTTAATTTAAGCCCGTATTGTGTCTGAAAGTTAGATTTGAGCTCATTTTTTGTCTCAAAAGAAGACCGTAAGCCTTTATTTTGCCTTAAAACAAGATCGAGCTTGCTAATTCAAGAGTTTCTATTGCTGTATAATTTCATGCAAATCTGAAATACAAAACTTTATTATTTATGACCAATCTCACGTTTGTATCTCAGACTTGTTTTTGAACTCTCATTTTACTCATAGAAAAAATTTTTGTTTTTGTTACGCCTTGTTTTTGTAACACCTTAATTCAAGCCCGTTTCTAGTCATAAAGCTACATTTAAGTCAATTTTTTGTCTTAAAAGAAGACCGTAAGCCAGAAAGATGACCGTAAGCTAAATTAAAGTCCATTTTTTGTCTTAAAAAGAAGAACGTAAGCCTATTTTTCGCCATGCAACAAAACCGAGTTTCCTAAATAAGAACTTTTTATTGCTGTGTAGTTTCATGTAAATTTGAAATACTATATCTTATTATTCATTCATGTTTGTATCTCAGACTTGTTTATGAATTTCCATTTTACTCACAGAAAACAGTCTGTTTTATTTAAGCCTTAATTTTGTTATACCCTAATTCAGGTTCGTATTTTGTCTGAAAGCTAGATTTGAGCCCATTTTTTGTCTCAAAAGAAAACCGTAAGCCTATTTTTCGCCTTAGAACAAGACCAAGCTTCCCAATTAAAAACTTTTTACTGTTGTGTAATTTCATGTAAATCTGAAATACAAAATTTTATTATTTATGACTAATCTCTTGTTTGTATCTCAGACCTGTTTTTGAATTCTCACTTTACTCACAGAAAAAAAATTGGTTTTTGTCACGCCTTGTTTTTGTTACACCCTAATTCAAGTCCACATTTAATTTTAAATCCAGATTTAAGCCCATTTTTGGACTTAAAAGAAGACGGCAAGCCTATTTTTTACCTTCAAATAAAACCGTGTTTCTTAATTGAAAATTTTTTTCTGTGTACCTGTTAACAGCAAAGTTCGCATTCTCAGTCGCTGACGGCAAGGAATGCTACGTGAAATTCGAGAATTGCGCGTATACGCACTCTGCGAAACCTTAGGTACGCATAATTCGATATGACAGTGACTCGCTATTCGATTTTTCCCTATAAAGTTTCCTCTCAATGCGTGAGTAACTTTTGCTTAGTATAGAAACACCTTCGCAATTAATATAAACATTCGCCACTGAAAACTGACACCAGATATTTCAATTCGAAGTCAACCTCAATCAAGAATTTGAATTTAATCACACAAATATTAGATTCAATATTCGCTCATAATCATAATTAATTATAATAATCTTGCAATTCATTCATTCACATTGTTCACATTGAAGCTCATGTGTTTTCGCTGTCTTTTTGAATTAATTTTCAAAGCTTCCAATTAGAAATCACATTAAAAACTACGTTTTTAGAATAATAAACATTAGGCTTTTCAATTAAAAATTATTCAGTTTTGAACGGTGAAAATGAGCGTGAATTTTTTTTAAAGAAATCTGACTTTATACTAAAAAAAATCTATTCAATCATTTGGATTTCAGTTGATACCAGGGATGAGTAAGTTACTTTTTGAAATGAACAAGTTATCGTTACCATTACACCACGAAAAAAGTAACTTTATAGTTATCGTTGTCGTTACCAATTTAAAATGTAACTCTTTTTCTAGTCACATTTGAAAGAAAGACTTAATAGTTAAATTTTCAATTAAAAATGGATTTTCATTTAAAAAACGAATTTTTATCAAAATAGTTCAATTTCAACCAAAGAGGCGAATTTTCAAGTAAAATGATGAATCATCAACTGAGAAAATGATTTTTAACAAAGAGTTCAACTTTCTACCAAGTCGTTGAATTTGCAACTAAAAAAGATGAATATTCGAATAAGAAGATTAATTTTCTATCAAAAAGATGATTTTTAAAATAAAATGGTTGACTTTTAAACCGATTAAAATGACTTTCTATCAAAATTGTTGAATTTCGAACAAAATAATTAAATTTTCAAGCAAATAATAAAATCTTTTACCCTTTATAGATGAATTCCAACCAATAATACTTGGATTTTTAATCAAAGAGATGAGTTTTCAAATACCATGATGAATCTACAACAACAACAACAAATTTTCAACACAGTATTTCAACTATCTGCCAAGCAGTGGAATTTTTAGCAAAATACATAGATGAATCCTCGACTAGAATAGATTAATTTTTAACCAAACAGTTTCATTTTCAAACCAAAAAGACGAATTTTCTTTAAAATTGTTGAACTTTCAATAAAATAGTTAATTTTCAACCGAAAAAGACAAACTTTTAACGAAGCAGTAGAATTTCCAACCAAAACGATGAATTTTATTCAGCAAAAGTCGAATTTTCAACTTAAAAAGCTGAATTTTCAACATTAAAAACCTAATTTTCAACTAAAAATGAAATAGTTAAATTTAAAATTCAAAAAATTAACTTTAAACAAGAAAGAAAACGAATTTTTAAAAAAGTTTAATTTTCAATCAAAGAGATGAATTTTAAACTAAAATGATGAATTCACAACCAAAACATGAATTTTTAAGAGTGGTTCCACTTTGAACCAACTAGTTGAATTTCCAACAAAATAGTTAAATCCTAAACTGAAACAGATGAAATTCCAACCAAACAGTTGCAGTTTCAAGCCAGAAAGACGAATTTTCGCCAAAAAAGTTCATTTTCAACACAAAAAGGCAAATTTTTAACAATACAGTTGAATTTTCAACCAAAAATATTATTTTTCTACCAAAACAGGCGATTGACAAAATACATGGATTTTCAGCCAAATAGTTCCATTTTCAATTAAAAAAGATCGGTTTTCAACCGAAAATAGTATAGCTAAATTTCCATTTAAAAAAATTAATTTAGAATCAAACAAAGATGAATTCTCAACGAAAAATGTGATAATTGATATTTCAACCAAAAAATATTTTAGTTTTAAACCGAAAGCAGTTGAATCCAATCATGAAACGAATTTTCAACAAAAGAGCTGAATTTTCGGTCAAAAGAGAAAAGAAATCAACCTGATTGTTGGAATTCAAAGCAAAAAGGCGAATTTTTTACAAAACAGTTGAATTTTCAACAAAAAAGATCATTTTCAACCAAATTTTTCAACAAAATTTTCTACCAAAATAGTTCAATATTCAACTTTGGAAGACGAATTTTCCACAAAACAGTCGACTTTTCAAACAAATAGAATAATTTTTTATCAAAATTGTTGAATTTTGAACAAAATAATGAAATTTATAATCAAATAATAAAATTTTTAGCCAGTAAAGATGAATCTCAACCCATAATAGTTGGAATTTCAATCAAAGAGATGAGTTTTCAACTAAACTGGTGAATCTTCAACTGAAATAGTCAAATTGTCAGTTAAAATTAATTTTCTACAAAAAAAATTACTATACAATTCTTAAATTAATTTTTTTTTCTTTTTAGAATTGTTTTTACAGATTGTCAAAAATTTTGAATTCCAGAGTGGGAGAGAAATTGCAATTTTCTTATATTGGGCTATAAATCTCTATGGCTATCTGCCGCCTAAATTTAAATCGATTTTATTTGTAATAATCTAAAATATCGATCTTATCAAAATATATATATTGTAACAATTGATTCCTCAATCAATATTGGATTATCCCGTAAACTAATTTTATTACGAAAATTCCAAAAATAAATACATTTTTTAAATTTATAAACTGTTTCGAGGACTTCTGGGTGATACATCAACTTTGCTTAACATTTGTGCTTCATGTATTGTGTGTAAAGGCAGTAACCCCAATGGGGTAGAATCTGACCCTCACGTATTGTGTTACTGTGCCGTCACCTTTAGGGGGAAAAACACCGAGGATAATGTTATGGTCCAACATTTCATTCCCAAACCACTTGAATCTTGACATTCCACCCTTAGATTGTAGCCAACACTTTGAAATAAATTTCCCCATAAAAAGCATGAAGCCTCATCGAATGTAAATAGATTTCCGTATAGGCTTATATAAAATAAATTAGTTTTTTATGGAACTTGTTTTTACTTTCTTCTAATTTAAGAAACACTCAATTATTATGATCGAAAGGTTAAGACGACACAATAAATGCCTCTTAAGAATCAAATTACTGCTCATCGGAGTTTAAAGAAAAAATAAAAGAATTTTAACTTTACAGAAATTATTTTTTCATCAAGTGGAACCAATCTGGGGGTGATGCGATATTTTTCTTTTTATTTCCCCCAAAAGTCACTAAGGGCTACTCTATACAAATTCAATATGCATTGTCAAGATTAGAATTCTGATTCTTAAAGATCGGAATGAAATCTACTTTTTTATGCAAATTTTTGGTGTACTAAAAAAGAACACCAAAAAAGTTCACGAATCAGAAATAGACTTCGAAACTGCCCAATTTTACGGCTCATTAGAGACAAATGTACAATAAATGTACATCAAAAAGAAAAATGAGGAAGAAAAAGAAAGAGGCGAGCAAATCAACCTCTCACTCTTTCTATTCATCATCTTTTTTACCAACACGTTTTTAAGTCAATTTAGACTTCTTCATCAGGGGTAGTTTATAGGAAAACTACAGTTACAAATAATGAAACCTATATTAATTAAATTCAAATATTCCATAAAAATAAAAATAAAGAAAAATAAAATGAAGTAAATTTTACATTTTTAATAAATAATTGAAATGTTTGTCCCATTAGTGTTGTGGCGAATTGTTTACAAAACATTGAATTACAATTATTGTATTCTCTGCGCAGGAAGTTGAAAAAATTATTTCATCTATTCTGCTTTTCCTGTTTTTAGTATTATGGTTTTCAGTAAAATTGATAAAAATTGAGGGAAATGTGATTTTATGATGGATGTTATTGGGAGACCGGTGAAAAGTATTAAAGAACTTATTCAATTAGTAAAAACTGAGATTCGATGCATTATAGAGGAATTATTGATAAAATACAATATTCATGGGTTTTTCGAAAAACATGTTTCATATTAACAAGAAAATATGTTTTAACTTTAAAAAAAAAAGAAAACAAAGAAAACTTTGATGAGAATACCATTAAATTTAAGAAATCCATCTTCAATTTGGTTAAAAAGGTTGCCATGCACAGCTTCACAGAACTTTCTGGTGTTGTCCATTTTATAACAATAAAATAAAATCATTTTGATTTGTGAACTTTTTGGGTTTTTCTTTTCTAGTACACGAAAAATTTTCATAAGAAAGTAGATTTCGTTTTGATCTTTGAGAAATTTTAAAAGAGAGACATTA
>JAUMHM010000089.1:6812162-6846702 GCA_032362435.1 Melikaiella ostensackeni | reverse complement strand
TGATCTTTGAGAAATTTTAAAAGAGAGACATTAAGTAAAGATTTGTTCCAATCTGCATGGTTGCCTATGAATACTATTAAGATTTCTTTCACGGCCATGTGAGCGTAACCTCAAAAAATATTTTGCACATTTTTTTCAAACCAACATACGTTCACACGAAACGCAATATCGGGTTGAAAATTTCGGAAACTAAGTAAAAAGCATTGTGGAATGTTTGTCTGGTCCTAAATTTTTATAATTATAAAAAAAGTTTTTATCTTAAATTTTTTTTCCTTTTTTTATTGTTATGAAAATTAAGGACCAGACAAGCGTTTCTTAGTGCTTTTTATTTAGTTTTCGAAATTTTCAACTTGATATTGCGTTTCGTGTGAACGTAAGTTAGTTTTAAAAAACTGTCAAAAACAATTTTTGAGGTCACGCTCACATGGTCTTAATTGAGGTAATAATGATTAACTCAATTTACGATAATATATCTATTTTCATTCAAATAAATTTAAATAAAGTGTATAAATTTGAGGAAGTAAGCAATTTTTTAAGAAATGCGTTATTGTTTTGGATTATTGCCTTTTTCTATTTTGAAAAATGGAATAATCTGAATAGATTCATTCTAAGTCAACCTACAGAATTATATTATTTTTAAGCTCATCTGCGTTGACATATTGTTATATTTGCATTTCAAATGTTTCACAATGTTGTAATTTTTCTATCTTCCCTTCCTAAATAGTAAAAACGTAAATTACACTCAGAAAAAATATTTTTTGATTCAAGGCCAATTTCTTTGAATTATATAAAAATATTTATTGGCTCTCAGTCAAAGAAATTTCTTTGGTTCAAATGAATAATGCTTTTTTGTTTCAATGAAAATTTTTCTTTAATATAATATGATTTTGTTCATTCTGAAGTTATTTTTGGTGAAATGAAGAAAACTGTGTTAAATAAACGGTGGCTTTAATTCAAGACAAATATTTTCATGAGTGTATACAATAACAATTTTTTAAATTCCAATAAATTGTCAATTGCTAATTTAATATATTGATATATTTTTCATTTTTCTCGATAAAATCAATAAATATCATTTCATTCAAAAAAATCTGCCCTAGTTTTCGGATCAAAATACTTTTTATAAAAAATGTCAACATTTTCATAAAGAATGTATCAATTCAATTTCGCGAGTTAACGGAAGAGAGATGTTCGTATTCAGAGAAATTCATATCGTTTTGTCATCCTGATATATGATTGCAAAACATTACGAAAATATTTTGCAGACGAAATAACCAAGCATGGTATGTTGATTCGATAAGCAATCAAATTGATTAAATACTTATTTGCTTGTTTTCAATGTATTGTGTGTATAATGAAAGATTTTAAGGCGGATGAAAATATATGATGAATTTTAGTGTGACTATATGCAGTTTGTACAGTTTATACACGTTTAAAATTTAACACACAAGTATACAACACATATAAAATGTATACATTTCAACGTTTATAATTTTACATACGTCTCAAATTGTTTCGTGTCTTGATTTTTCTTGCAATGTCAGCACGTAGAATGCAACAAAATGCGTGGCCGTGCGTGAGTCTTTCGCGTTAATAATGAAACTTCAAGCATCGGTATTTAATCATTTTTAATAACCAAATATTTCATCGGCAAATTTGTTTGTGAGATTAGAGAATTTTTTTTATTTATAATGAATACTGCATCAATTTTAATTTAATCTCATCTTTTCAATAAAAGACATGTCCCTAGCTATCCTAGAATAAAACTTTTGCAGACTGAACTAGTTTACAATTTTTTTAGCTAACGAAAGATTTAAATAAAACATTGATTTCTAGGTGTGCAGCATAAGAATATTTCTTTATTTTCATTCTTAATTTTCGCCTTTTTGAGCATATCTCTGCAACAGGAAATTTTCTATCAGAAGTCAAGTTTATCAGACTCAGAAAAAAATTTGGCTGGTTCAACAAAAATTTGGTTGAATCAACCAAGTAAATGCATTGCTGTATGGTCAACCAAAGTTTTTTTTTGATTCATACAAATTTTTAGTTGGTCTAACCAAATCTCTTAGTAGCTGAAATATTTGGTAGATTCAACCAAATTTCAATGTATATATTCAAGAAGAAAGTTTTTTTGATTCAAGCAAACTCTTTTTCTGAGTGCATTTAGTGCGAAATGGATGCGGGATGAAGTGAATAGATTTGCAATTACTGATTAAAAAAAAAAGAAACTGTTGATTTCTATTTTTTTAAATCGGTAAATGACAGTGAATTTATTTTCTGACCGTGAATTTTTTATTCTTAGTTTTAGTAGAGAGGCTTATCCAATCATTTTATATGTCACTTGATACCATATAACGTGCAATTAAACACGTTTCTTTTGAAAATTTCAGTTCTTCATAATGACTACGATTATGATAAGAAATTTTGTAGTTTGAAATATTTATTATTTTGAATTATTCAATTCTAAAGACTAATTGTAAAATCATTTAATTTCAAATACTTTTAAATCTTTCAGTTCAAATTAGAAGATTCAAAAATCTGAGAATTAGACAATTTCAAATAAAGCGCCTCGAGTTGTACAATTTTTCATTGTAGCATCAAAAATTGTTTGGCTTTAAATTTAAATTCCTCAAAATTGTAAAATTTCCAATTAAAAGTGCCAACAGTGCCCTGATTGTGAAATTGTTCAATTTTTAATGTTTTTATTTTGGATAAACTCAGTTTAAGATTGTTCAATTTTGAAAGCTTTGAATTTGTACAATATTAAACTTTTGAAACTTTAATTGTACAATTTTGAATGTTTATTTAGAGCCTGCCAGCAAAGTCAGTTTTTCACTTTTGGAAAAAATTATAATTCAATATTTTTAGGCTGAAATATACAAAATTGTTCGGTTTCAAATTTAAAATTCTCAAAATTGTATAATTTATAAATCAAAGCGTTAATGGTTAAAGAATTTTTAATTCATAACATAAAGCTTAGATAGTTTTAAGTCAAAACTTGAAAGTCAACCATTGTTTCTTTATTTTCTTTTTATTTATTGAAAATTATACTTAACCTTTAATTGAACCCTTCTAGCTTTAACAAATTTATTTCAACCTAGAAACATTAATAGTTGAAATTTGCGTAATTTAAATCCTTAAAAAACTAATAATTCAACTTCAAATGTTAAAAATTGGACAGTTTTAAATTAGAAACCTTAATAGTAACCTTCAATATTGAAAATTTTAAATTTTTGAAGATTTATAAATTGGCCCCTTTAAGATTATGGTTTCTTTCAAATTAAAAACTAGTGCCGCAATTTTAAGTTTTAAATCTGCAATATTTAATCAAAATTAGAGAGAAGCGTTTAAAATAGACGCATTTTTTAAATTGAAATATTCAAAATTTCAGAATTCGAAATAAGAGCCTTATAGAACCCCAGTTATTGTTTCAGAACGAGCAAAATACGTGAAATAATTGGATAATTTTAAATTAGTACCGCGAAAAATTAAATAATCTTGAATTGAATTTTTCAGAATTATAAAATATCATTTCAAACTTCTTCCTTCGTGTCGCTTCGGCCCGAATCACCACTCGCTCGCGCGTTGAAATACGTTCTGCACGTGATACGAACGATATTTTTGGTTCGCTGTATACCGAGAGTAAGGCGAGTCGGTGTCGCTTTGCGTGAGGAAAGTTTAATTTTTCGCACCAGTACGGTAAAATTGTAAGTAAATCGTGAGAAAAGTTGATTTTCTGCACACTTACAATTTTACCGCACTAGTGCGGAAAAATCAACTTTCCGTGCGCAAAACGACACCGACAAGGCTCACTTTCGGTGTACGGCGGACAAAAAAGTCAGTATTAAAATTTCTATTAAAAATTGTACAATTTTATATGAAAGAATTATAAAAAGTGTGCTTTCTAATTGTAACCAAAGAAGTTGAAGCATTTAAAAACATGATTTTCGAAAATCAAAACGTTGGAAGTCATGAGCAATTCAAACAACAGATTTTTGAAAATGGAAAAACTGAACAATCTTAAATTTGAAAGGTTAAAAACTAACCAAGAAAAATTTTGAAGCCAAAAAATGATTCAGTTTTAAATTTCAGCTTTTAAAGCAAATCAATTTCAATTTGGAAACGATCATTAATTTAAAATTTTAAATTTTGAGCCTATAAAATTGAAACATTGGAAATCGTATACAATTTCAAAAACAGATTTTCGAAAATAGAAAAATTGAACAATCTCAAATTTGAAATGTTAAAAAGTGATCAAGAATAAATTTTGAAGCCTAAAAATGATTCAATTTCAAATTTCAGCTCTTAAAGAGAAACAATTTCAATTTGGAAGCGATTAATTCTGAAAAATTTTTTATTTTGTGCACATAAAATTGGAAGAATAGAAATCACACAATTTCCTTAAAGAATAATTGAAAAATTGAATTTTTAAAACCAGCCAAATTTTTCTTACATGAGGCCTTCAAAATATAACAATTATATTTATATTTAAATTATAATTTGATATTGAAAAAATACAAATTTTTGCCTTGGAATAGAGAAAAAAATTATGAAGCTCAAAAAATGAATAATTAACAATTATAATTTTGTAAACTTAAAAGATTGAACAGTTATAGATGAAAGAAATGAAAAATTCAACGATTTCTGATTGGAACCGCACAAAATTGAACAATAAAATGAAAACCGTGAAAATTTGAGCTCTTCTCGAATATTATGAGTTATAAGATTAAAAAACTAAAAAATCTCTAGCGGATGAAAATGAAATACTTTCAAGTTCTAAGCATTTCTAAGTTATCAAACCTAAATCTCCAGTGTTATCAATTGTCCAATTTTAATATAAAGATTTGAAAAAAGTATTTGAACGTTTTTTTTTAAAATATGTATTTCAGTTTTGAAGATCTACAACGTAAAATCCTTCAATTGTAAATATTTGCAATTGAAGACTCTTAATTATTTAATGTGTATAATATAAAATGATGCAATAAAAATTTTTTATTTTAAAGATTCAAAATTGAAACTTTCAATTTTGAAGATGTAAAATTGAAAATTATTCAATTTTTAAGATTTACGATAGAAAATTCTTCAGTTTCGAATAGTTACAATTGAAGACTCTTGAATATTTAATATGTAAAATAGAAAATTATACAATTTTGAATTTTTTGTTTTGGAATTGTACAATTTTGAAGATTAGCAATTGAAAAGTATTCAATTTTGAAGATTTACAATTGAAAATTATTCAATTTTGAAGAATTGAAATTGAAAATTATTTAATTTTGAAGATTCAAAATTGAAAATTATTCAATTTTGAAGATTTAAAATTGAAAATTATTCAATTTTGTAGGTTCAAAATTGAAAATTATTCAACTCTGAAGATGTAGAATTGGAACTTATTTAATTTTTTAGATATGCGATTTAAAATTCATAAGTTTTTGTGATTTCAAATTGAAGATTCCTTAATTTAAAATGTTGAAAGTTTAAAATTATTCAATTTTATAGATTGAAATTGATGATTGACTTTGAAATGATGTAATTTTAAATATTGTTTGGCATATATAGTTCAATTATAAATATTTACCATGGAAAACTCTTTGATTTTGAATATTTGCAATTAAAGACTCTTCAATATTTATTGTGTATAATAGAAAATGATGCAATTTTGATTTTTTTTTTAATACTTCAATTTCGAAGATTTAAAATTGAAAGTTATTCGAAGATTCAAAATTGAAAATTTTAAAATTATTTCGAAGATTTAAAATTAAAAATTATTCAATTTTGACGATGTAAAATTGAAATTTATTCAATTTTATAAAGACGTAGTTTAAAATTCATGAATTTTTATGATTTTAAATTAAAGATTCATTAATTTCAAACCTTGAGAATGTAAAATTATGTCATTTGGAACGATTTTTTTGTGATAGGTCAATTTTGAATATTTAAAATTGAAAATTATTCATTTTTATCGATTTTCAATTAAAAGTATTTCAATTTTTAAGTTTTACAATGGAAAATTCTTCAATTTTGAAAATTTTCAATTGAAGACTTTCCAATATTTAATGTGTCTAATAGAAAATGGTGCAATTTTGAATGCTTCTTTTGGGGCAGATCAATTTTGAAGACTTAAAATAAAAAATTATTGGATTTTAAGGATTTGCAATTGTGAATTCTTCAATTTTTAACAGTAAAAATCACTTCATTCAGTGACGCGAGATGTCACAAGTTACTATTTTCACAAAGTAATTGTAGATGTAATTAGTACATTTTTTTAAGGAACATATCCAACACAGCATCTAACTTTAAAGTATCCTAAACTCAGGTAAAAATTATTGTTATGTCGAACTAACATGATGAGAATTTTATATTTCAATTCAAATTTAAGAATTTTAATTCAAGCGAAACAACTTCAAGTGGAAACCGAATTTTATAAAATTCCAAACAGACGTATATAGTAATAAACTGTCACATAGACATGATAAAAAAAATCGCGAGATAAAAAACACGCGAAAAGTGAGCGGAAACATAAGAGCTTCAATGTCGACAAAATGAATGAATTTGAAGAATATTATTAATAATTATAATTTAAAAATAAATACTAAATAATTATAGATGTGTATAAGTTCTTGATGAAAATGCTTAAAAATTATTTTTCCCATGGATATTTTTCTACTAGATGATACAGTTTTTTATACTTTTCAATTTTCAAGGAGTGTATAGTAGGACGGAGTGAAATTGATGAAATTAATCGAATCGTTTGAGCTGAGGGAAAAAAATTTGTAGGTTAGCATCCGAAGAAAGTAAAAAAAAAATTGAAATCAGATAGTATCTTCTGTTCGGCTTTTGGATTTGAAAATTTAAAAAAATTTCCTATTGATTAGAAAATTATGGCAAAATTATTGTATGTACAGTTTTTGCTAATGAACAGTAAAAAAAAATTACAAAAAAATTTGTTTAATAGAATTTTTTGAAAATGTGCAAAAAATATGTTTTCTTGGATTGAGTTGAATGCACACTTTTTTCAAAAAAGTTAAATATGTCAAACCCGAGGTCGAATCTGAACTTCGCTCGCAAGCAAGCGCACCTACGGCATTTCTGCTGCAGGCGAAAACTGTTGCCGTTAAAAATTGTATTGTATCTTGTTTCGTTTTTCTATAAATTTAAATTTGTCATTTTTAATGATATTTTTTACGATTCAAACGCAACGTCTTATCAAAAATAGCCTAGAGCAAATTTTTAGATCTTTTTTAAATAAACAATTAAGTTACCGAACATTTTTTCATATCTCACATAGTTTTGATGGAAAGTGGTATTTTTAATTTTTAATAAAAATTTTCACGATTAAAACAAAAACGCCTTATAAAAAAAAAATTATTTCAACTGAATTTGTAGATTTTTTGGGTGTAAACAACTTTGCTTCCCAACATTTCTTTCGTATCTCCTATAGTTTTGCTGGAAAATTCGATAAAAGTAAAGTCAAATTAATTAACGAGACTTTGGTTTTGAGTGCAAAATTTTGCCGTTATACATTTTATTGTATATTGTGTCGTTTTTTCATAAATTTGAATTTTATATTTTCCTAGCATTTTTTTCACGACTAAAACGAAAACCACCCATCTTATGAAAAAATATTTAATAACGAATTTGTAGACCTTTTTGGGTGGATCATTCTGCCATTAAACGATTTGTTGTAACTGTTGCCGTTTTTCCAAAAATTTAAATTTTTCAAATTTAATGTTATTTTGCTTTCTAGATTCCTAAATTTATCAATCAGTTTTTCCGAAAATGTCGAGACGTGGTGAAATCCGGTAAAGTCAATTTTCACATGAAACCAATACCTTTTCATTGAGATGAGAATATAAAAAAGCTTGGGGTTTCTCTCTGTAAGCTTCTAAAATCGATTTTGATATGCAGTCTCTCTCGATTAAGTTTGTTAGTCAAGATGCACTTGAAGAAGGTCCCGAAGGGATGTTTTCCCGTGGGAATCCAACCCCATCCTCTCAGTTTAGTGCTCTATCTCTAAAAGTATCTAAAGGCCCGTTGTCGCAAGCTCATCGATTGGAACGGGCGGGTGGTCTGGAAAGGGTGGGTAAAATAGGAAAGGGTAAGGGGTAGATTGTAGGGGGTAGAAAGCTCCGGGATTGAGTTAACCCGGCCAAAAGCGCGGCTCTTAGCCCCCGTTTGATCGGCCAGATTCCCTTGAACGGTCCAGCTCGCGACGCCATCTTTCAAAATGGCTGCCTGGGATTCCCTCAGGAACTCTGTGGAATCCAAGTTAGGGAAAAAAGAGAGAAAGTTTGTGGATGAAAAAGGGGGGTGAGGTCGGAAAACTAAATTTACTATGTGATACACTTAGAGGAGTCCCGCTGACGGAGTTTCTCTTTTTGAGAGAGACACTTTCAAGACTTTAGGCAGAACTTTTTCCTCGAGTTTTCCAGTTTTCCACCGACCCAGGAGTAACTCGAGAATCTCCCATCTCACCCTTTGGCCAATACTTACCACCCCTTTTACGGTTCACGTTTTCCGCGTTCTTCGCTTTTTCTCCGGGGATTTATTTTTCTTACAAATAGAAATGCACGCATGTGGAAGTATAGTTTAGGCTAAAAAGAGAAGTTTTTATTTTTTTAGTTCAGGTTTAGAGGGGGGAAATATAAAAATATGAAAGTATTATGTAACCTTTTTCGAGTGAAGGCCCAGTGAGTCTTCTAGAATTAAATTCTCATCTACTGTCAAAAATTTGAGAAAAAAAATGAGGGAGTTTTTTTCCAAAAAATTGGATAAATTCCAGAAAAATTTGGAAATATTCCCCAAAAGTTAAGAGATTGAGTGATTCCTATTATATTTAGTGAATTTCTTTCATTCACATTGCGCTTTTCCCCAAAAAGTTGGAAACTTTACCGATAAATTTTCAGATATTTTCCGCGAGTGACGAACTTATGTATGTTTTTCATTTATTGACATGTACTGGAAAATACATTTATAGAATTAAGGAATACAAATTATTAAGTAAAATTTTCTTGTGGCATTTCTATCTGGGATTTCTCACGGTTACTTCAAGTCTTTTAAGATGGAAAAAATAATAATTTTGAAGTTCTAGTCATTCTACACTAAACTTTTATTATCTTGAACTCCTAAATTTTCTTTCTTTCAAGAAAATTTAGGAGTACATGAGAATGAAAGTTAATTGTTAGAAGTTTAAAAATTATTTAGTCGCAATTACTCGATTTTATTCAATTTTTTTTAATTTCGAAAACTATACTATAGAAAGAACATTATAAAAGAGCATAATTTTGTAGATTTCAAACAGCGAAACAATTTTTACTTTTGAAATCTTTTGAAATCTCTTGAAATCTTTGTGAAATCTTCTGAAATGTTTGACATCTTTGTCAAATTTTTAAGATCATTGAAATCTTTTGAAATCTTTGAGAAATCGTTGAATTCTTTGTGAAATCTTTCGGAATGTTTTGAAATCTTTGTGAAATGATAAAATCTCTGACATATTTTGAAATCTTCGAAACCTTTGTAAAATCCAATAAAATCTTTGAAAATCTTTGTGAAATCTTTAGAATATTCTGAAATATTTTGAAGTCTTTGAAAACTTTTGGAATCTTTGAAATCTTCATAAAATCATTAAAATCTTCAAAAATTTTGAGATTCATTGAATTCTCTGAAATCTTCAAAAACTTTGAAATATTTGAAATCTTCGGAATCTTCGCGAAATCTTTCTAAAAATTATAACATTTTTGTAAAATCTTCTGAAATATTTGTAATCTTTGTGGAACTATCGAAGTTTTTTTAAAATATTTCTGAAATCTTTTTAAAATGTCTGAAATCTTCCACAATATTTTTTAATATTTTTCAGACTTTGAAATCTTTTGCAATCCTTAGAAATCTTTGAAATATTTTCAAATATATTGAAATCTTTGTTAAACCTTCTGAAATCTTTGAAACCTTCGTAAAATCTTTTAATAGCTATTCAGATCTCAAAAAATCTTTTGAAATATTCTGAAATATTTTTAAATATTTTGAAATTTTTGAAATCTTTTGCAATATTTCAAAATCTTGGCAAAAACACTGGAATCTTCTGAAATATTTTGAAATATTTTGAATTTTTTGAAATCTTTTGGTATCTTTGAAATCTTTGTGAAATCTTCTGAAATGTTTAAAATCGTTGAATTCTTGGAAATCTTCCTGAAATCTGTTAAAATCTTTTTGAAATTTTCTGAAATCTTTGAAACCTTTGTAAAATCTATGAATATCTCAGGAAATCTTTGATATCTTCTGAAATCTTTAAAATCTTCTGGAACCTTTGAAATCCTTGTGTAGTTTTCGAAAATTTCAAAAATTTGAATAAAATTGACATAATACGACTAAATACGACTATAATATTACTTTTTAACTATATTCTTATACATAATATTATAATTTAGTTAGGTTACAATGTGTTAACTATACGCCATAAGATTAATGAAGATCCTGAGCTTGAAATGGAGAACCTTGATTTTTTGTCCCTAAAATTGAGAAAATCCAATTTTTCTTGAAAATACGTCTGATGATTATTTTAATTCTGGTTTTAAAAGACTTGTGTGCTATGCCAAAAAAAATTACAAGAAAAACATATTTTCTAGCCACTTTGACCTAAAATCAATTGTCATCATTATTACCAAACTAGAAAACATATCTTTTAAAATAATACATAGAATATTGGTTAAAAATGCTGTTTTAGTTGTATTTAGTCGATTTCATTCAACATTTTTAATATCAAAAATAACGCTAGATAGAATATTATGGAAGAGCATAATTTTGTAAATTTCGAACAGGAACAACTTCGATTTCTAATCTTTTTTCGTATCTCGCATAGTTTTTAATAAAAATTAAATTTCGCATTCCAAAAAACGAAAAAAGCATTTTTTTCAAAAATGCGACTACTGATCTTTTGAAATCATTTGGAATTATTTTAGCAAATGATGGAACACAATTTTATTCTTTTGAGAATTTTAAAACTTAAATCAATATAACATCCCATTTAATGTCAATAAAACAAGCTCAAATATAAAGTCAATTTAGTTCCCTCCATCAGGTATTAATAGTCAACATTTTAATGTAGACCCATTCCTTTCGAGTAAAAGTGAATTAAAGTGGTTTCAAATATCGTCAAATTTTCAACGTTTTGAAGCCAAAACAATATCGTTTTTTGACCATTTTCGAAATCATTTTCATTCATTTCAATTAACAACTCCTTACCGGAAGTCTTTTACATCTGCATCAATTAATAATTGTATAAGAAGTTGTTGGTAAATTGGTCTGTGATCAGTAGAATGGTCTGAAAGTGAATTAAATTGACTGAAATTTTTTTCAAAAGTAGACCTGGAAAGTCTGAAGAAGTCATGAAATTTTGAAAGCAGAGTTTGGTAGCAACTCTGACCTAACACTTCAAAACAAGAAAACAATAATGATACAGAAAAATCTCTTTCTCTTTTATTACTATTTTTCCTAAGACAGTCGCAACCATTTTTGGGGCGTATGGAGAAATAATGCAATTAGCAAATAAAATTGCGTATTCACAATAGAAAAATAGTTGCGAAAAGAGATAAAGGGAATTACCACGGTTTCATCTCCGTTGGCCATAAAACCAAAGACACGCTTTGCGAAAGTTTTATATTTTCATTTTTATGATCTACAGGACCTCCTCTTTTCTTCCTGTGTAAAGTGGCATCCGCTCTAAGCGGGCACTCTGAGGGACACGACATTCGACGACAAGCTCGCGAACGGCCATGCTGGCACTAATTGCACCGGCGCATAATTGCTTGATAAACATCCTGTTAATAACACTTTTATGCGGCTCTACAATGTACATTGTGCATGTAATGCACGCGAGAGGGCCACGGATGACGGTGTGGAACGATTTTCTCCGGTACGTTATTCTTATTCGCGTTATCTGCATCCGCCGGCTATCTTGCACAGTAATTAAAGCTCTTTTACTAATATTTGGGTTCGAAGTGGACAAAAAATGGAGTCTGTTCAGTTATTGAATCTGCTTTTTGTTATTTTCGACGCCAAATGTTTTCTGGGGTTTGAATTCCCGCGCTTTTTTGGGCGGGAGATTTGAAGTTTGTTGGTAGTTCTGGCCACAAAGTATAATTAAGGCTGTGTCATTGAAAGTTGGGTTTAGAGTGGGAACGAAAAGAGTCTGTTCGGTTAATTAATTCTGCTTTTGGTTATTTCCGACATCAAATTTTTTCTGAGGTTTAAATTCCCGCGATTTTCTGGGCAGGATCTTCGAAAATTGTTGGTACTTCTAGCCACAGAGCATAATTGAAGTTGTGTTATTAAAAGTTCAACTCAAAGTGGAAAAAATAGAATCTGTTTAGTTATTGAATCTGCTTTCGCTTATTTTCGACGCCAAATGTTTTCTGGGGTTTGAATTCCCGCGCTTTTCTTTGCAGGAGATTTGAAGTTTTTTGGTAGTTCTGGCCACAAAGCATAATTGAAGCTGTGTCATTGAAAGTTGGGTTCAGAGTGGAAAAAAATAGATTCTTTTCGGTTATTGATTCTGATTTTGGTTATTTCCACCACCAAATTTTTTTTGAGGAATAAATTCCCGCTATTTTCTGGGCAGGATATTTGAAATTTTTTAGTACTTCTAGCCACATAGCGTAATTGAAGCTGTTGCATTAAAAGTTGGGTTCAAAGTAAAAAAAATAGAATCTGTTCGGTTAATTGATTCTGCTTTTGGTTATTTCCGATGCCAACTTATTTCTGGGGTTTGAATTCCCGCGCTTTTCTGGGATTTGGAAAGGCGGGATATATGAAATTTGTTGGTAGTTCTGGCCACAAAGCATAATTGAAACTGTGTCATTAAAAGCTGGGTTCGAAGTCGAAAGAAATAGAGTCTGTTCGGTTAATTGAATCTACTTTTGGTTATTTCCGACACCAAATTTTCTTCTGAGGTTTAAATTCCCGCGCTTTTCTGGGCGGGATATTTGAAATTTGTTGGTACTTCTAGCCACAGAGCATAATTGAAGCTATTGCATTAAAATTTGGGTTCAAAGTGAAAAAAATAGAATCTATTCAGTTAACCGATTCTGCTTTTTGTTATTTCCGACTTTCACCGGGTCAGTTGGTAGATCCCAGTCCTCTTCTGTCTATATTGACCAGTTACCTTTGTTATTTTTACAGCGATTGCGATCATAATCACAAGTATTTTTCTGAGTGTGGAAAACCTGAAAAAGCTCTTGAATTTTGTTTTTCAGAATCGCTAGACACCGGGAAGATCCGGGAAGAATCATAGTCAGAAATGTCTTGAATCTGGTGATTTGGAAGCGGTAGGTTAAAAAAAGAAGATAGTGTTACCAGAGGAGAGGCGGAGAAGGGAACAAGACAAGTTGCGGATTCAGAAATAAAGGGGGTGTAATCGGTTTCCTCGGAGATTCCCTCTTCCATGCCCACCCTCTGGAATAGCGTCTGCGGGGGATAATTTGCGGTGTCTCGACGCGACTGCGTGGTCCAATCGTAGGGCAACCAATCGCATCTCGGGTGCGCGAAACCACTGAGAACAAAAGGATCAGAACGGAAGGCTGCCCATGCCGGCTGATCGCCATATAGAATCGCGAATCGCGCAAAAACCTCGCGCCGCGCCGCATCGATTCGAGCTCTAAACAAAAGGAACCCCCGGGCGCGAATCGTTCGTAATGCTGATCAGGAAGACCAGTCACGGAGGTTCCATTCAATTCCGAAATTTAAGAGTTTGTTTTACAAGCTCCTTTATTGGCCAACCCGAAGTCCATTCCTCACTCTGCATCTGAACTTTATGCGTTATTCTTTGACAATTGCCACGATTTCTGCGGAGTTGTAATTAGCGACTATCATCTTCCTATATCCGTTTCATTGATATAGGTGTTACGTATAGTTAAAAATGGTGGCAGCGGTTGGATCGGATTTCACCGTTCATTTGTAGCTGATTTTTGCAATCTGGAATCATTGAGTCATTTAGTCTAATAGGAATCTTGAACGCTTTTATGATAATTTGACGCGAATCGTTTGTAATGTTAATCAGGAAGACCAGTCACCGAGGTTTCATTCAATTCCGAAATTTAGGAGTTTGATTTACAGGCACCTTTATTGCCCAACCCGGAGCCCATTGCTCACTCTGCCTATCAACTTCACACATTTTTTGCCCCACGATCTCTACGGAACTGGAATTCGCGACTCTCATCTTCCTATATCCAAATCATTGATATAGGTATGCTCAAGATTTCAACTCGAAGGAAATTCAATTTACTGTAGCTGATTCTTGCAATTTAGAAACATTAAATAAAGCGTGCTCTACAACAGTGAATTATGCGCCACTTGTCATGAGGGTCATCTAATATATGAATATAGATACAAAATGATCCTTACGGCAAGTGACTCATAATGCAGTATTGGAGAGCACGCTTCAAATCTAGAGTAATTAGCGACCATCATCATCCTGTATCTAATTCATTGATATAGGCATCCTTATGACTTCACTCGAAAGAATTCAAATTTACTGTAGCTGATTCTTTAATCTGGAATCATTAAATCTAGAGGCTTCTAAATTTAGCCCGGACATAAACCATCGATTACTCGAGGCATTGTACAGAAAAACACATGGTATCAAAATGTTGCAAATTTTCGACAACTACATTATGTAAAAAATGAAAACTACTTATTGTGCAACGTTTTGATGTGATTTTCTAGGTTAATTTGACACTTGGGCATTTTGTGTACGGTAAATGCCCATAATAGGAATCTTGAACGCTTTTGTAATAATTTGTTCTGCTTATAATCCACACAGAGAAAACTCTCAAGCTTTTTTTGTCTAATAACAATTAGATAAAGACGCTGTAAAGAGCTGACAACTATGTTGACTACTAGATTGAAAATTGCAACCACATTCACAACACCTAATGCAGTTGTCAATTTTCTACAGCGTTTATATCCAGACATTTTTGACAATGATACACCTTCCCGAAAGTGAATTTTTCACCAACTTTGTGTTGTACCAAGGAATATCTAGTTACTTTTAAAGCTCTGATTCTAAATTTTATTTATATAATTTTTTTCTGTTTTAGGTGGTAAAGAGGATGATCCAAAGGGACCATCGAATTCTCTGAGCTCCCAAAGCAAGAAGCAGAGAAAAGCACGAACAGCATTTACTGACCACCAACTTCAAACCCTCGAAAAGAGTTTTGAAAGACAGAAGTACCTTAGCGTTCAAGATAGAATGGAATTAGCAGCCAAGCTACAGCTTACGGATACGCAAGTCAAGACGTGGTACCAAAATAGAAGGTAAATTCTCTATTTAATTACAAAATTTTGAAAAACACCAGCCTAAGCCATTACTGATGCAAATTTGCAGTCATCACTTATGAAGAACCCATAATCAATAATCATCTAATTTAGATTAGTACTAAATCAGGAGTTCCATTCTCTATTTAATTACAAAATTTTACAAAACATCATCAGCTGTTATCATAAGCTGTTAGATGATGCAAATCAGCCAACTATGAAGAACCCATAATCAATAATCATCTAACTCAAATGTGTATCGAAACAGAATGTAAATTCTCTATTCAATTACAAAATTTTACGAAACATCATCAGCTTAAAGTATCAGACTAAGTCTGAAGGTATCAAATTGATCTGCAGCAGAGTGATACAAGAATGTAACAGTCTTTTGTTTTTTTATATTGAAACAGGTTTTTGTATCAACTGAAAACCGTTGCAGCAAAACTCATACCTTCAAGTTTACTGTGATTGCATGATGCAAATCTGAGTGCGAATCAGCAATCATAATCAATGAAGAACCCATAATCAATAATCATCTAATTCAAATTTGCAATTATGGACCTAAATCAATCCTATCAAATCAATCATTCCTACAACTTAGCAACTCAGTAGCCAAGCTGCAGCTTTCGAATACGTAAGAACAGAAGTGATACTAAAACAGAATATAATTTCTCTATTATTATTTACGAAATTTCGCAAAAATCATCAGCTTAGGCCACTGGAACATGCGAATCAACAATCATTACCTATCAAGAACCCATAATCAGTAATCATCTAATTCAAATTGGTAACATAACAGAATGTAAATTCTCTATTTAATTACAAAATTTTACGAAACATCATCAGCTTAAGCTATTGGATGATGCAAATGAGCAATCACCTATGAAGAACACATGATCAATAATCACCTAATTAAAATTTGCAATTATGGAACTAAATTAATCCTACTATAACAATCAATTCTACAACTTAGCAACTTAGCTGCCAAGCTGCAGCTTGCGGATATGCAAGTCAAGTCGTGGTGCCAAAACAGAATACTAATTCTCTATTCAATTACAAAATTGTACAAAGTATCATCAGCGTAAACTACTGAATGATGCAACATGAACATCAGCACTCACCTATGAACCACCCATAATCATCTAATTCAAATTCGCAATTATGGAATTAAATTAATCTATTTAGATAAAAGCTCATGGATTGAATATTGAATTAGACTTGAGTTCTACCTCCAGCTTTTAAAGCGAATATCAATCGATTTCAGTATATGGAGGGATATTAAGTTTGATTTTCTGAAGACTGGAAGTTATTATTTTACCGCGTCTAGCGGCATGACTCTGATAAGAGGCGGAGCTTATAAAGGAGGATGTAGGATGTAGGATAGAAGGTGCCTTCCTTGTTTTGTACTTTAGAATCCTTAAGGGAGCAAGAGAGAAGGACGGAACCAGAAGGCTTTGATCTTCTGGTACGAGTATGACTTTGTAAACCATGGCAGAAGGGCCATCCCGCAATCATCGTCGGCACCTTCTTTCGTACCATCCATGTCGAATCCGCAAATGGAAATCGCGGCAACCAACAAAGCCGTTGTTTACGTGGTTAAACGAAAAGATTGTCCTCTGAACTGATTTTCTACTAAATACTCCGAAGCGCCCTTTTTTGTAAGCCTTTCTAGTCTTCCAGGCTTTATAAATTCCATCCAATGATGGGCTATTGAATCCTTCTATAAAAAAGAGGTATGTCACAAAAAACTATTGTTGTGAAATTTTTTTCATCTCAATTTAAACAAACAATAATTCCTAGAAGTGCGCACATAGCGCGCACAATGATCTGCTTGATGTAACAATGATCTTCAATTGCAGGCTACCAATTTTGAGAGATTTGTAATTTTGAATTTTTTGGAAAAAATTGATCTTGAACCAAAGAGGTACTACTTCGTAAATATTTTTCTTCCCAAACCTCACTTAACCTACATAAATTTTGTTAACCTACATCTTTCCAAACATCGAATAAAAGAAGGGACACGAAGCAATCGTGTTTCATTGAGATAATCGAGCAAAGGGACTAGAACTGGACCCAACCAATTTGGGACGACACTTCTTCGAGTTTCATCTGTTCTGGGTCGCGAGGAAAGATATAAATCCGTCAGAGTGGCGCTCTAGGTGTGGCTCTGGCGCCCGGTTCAAAAGGCGCCCAGTCACCCGAAAGACCGATTAGAAGCAACAAAACTTAAGCGGGCACTTAAGGACTCTGCCCGTTAAAGCGTCACTAATTTTCCCTGGTTTTGCACCAGGTCCACCTTTTCTTTCTGGATCCCTTTCCGATCCTGAAAGTCACCACGCGCGCCTTCATCAATGCCTCTTTCCCCTCTGCCACCCTAATTAATCAACGTCTCGCCAAAAACAAAAAAAGCCTCAGAGCACCGTTGGTAAAGGTTTTTGCAAGCCCTCGCGATATTTTCTTACCGATTTAACGGATGGTCACGGGCTCCGAGTCTTCGATTAAAGCCAACCAAAAAAGTGCCTCAACGATCTTCCATCATCGATTACAAATAAAATATTGGGAAAGTACCCGAGCATCGATTCTTCGCTCAATGAAAAATAATTTATTCAATTAGAAGAAATAAGCGGCCCTCAAAAGTAAAGTTATAGTACCGTCCAGGAGTATGAGAACATCTACAAAACTAGCGATTAAAAACATGCACTCACTTCTCGCATGATATGTTCGAGACAAGATGAGATAGAATAGTTTATAAAAAAGCGTTAGAAAGGATATTGAATTTCGCGTCAAATGAGCCATGCTTGAAGTATTTTTGATGAATAGATACAGAAAGAAATAGAAGAGTAAGAGGACATAAAACTATGGATTAAAAACATGCACTGACTTCTCACATGGTACGTTTGGAACAAAATGAGATATGGTATAATAATTTATAAAAAAGTTTGATAAGTTATTGAATTTCGCATCAAACGAGCCTTGTTTGGAGTATTTTTGATGGATAGAGACAAAAAGGAGGACAACAGTAAGAAGACATAAGACTATCGATTAAAAACATGCACTCACTTCTCCCATCATTTGTTCGGAAAAAAATGAGATAGAATAATTTGTGAAAAGCTTTGGAAAGCTTATTGAATTCTGCGTGAAATGAGCCTCGTTTAAAGTACTTCTGATGAATGGAAACAAAAAGGAGGAGAACAGTAAGAGGACATAAAACTATCGATTAAAAACATGCACTCACTTCTCGCACGATATGTTTGGGAAAAAATGAGATATAATAATTTATAAATATGCACTGGAAAGGTTATGAAATTCCACATCAAATGAGCCCTATTTGAAGTATTTTCCATGAATGGAGACGAAAAGGAGGAGGACAGTATGAGGACACCTACAAAACTCTAGCGAATATATAAAAATATATATAAATTGCAATCTGCATTGTGACGAAATGGGTTTTTAATAACATTATTAAAAAATTTGTTTGCAATTTCAGGGTGCCAACCAAAATAGCCTCCATCCATTTAAATCAAGTTTCGTGGTAGTGAATCACCGCCAAGTAAGAAAAAAACCGCGAATATATGTTCTCGAACTATCTATGCACTTAGACCCTTTTTTTGTCCCCTGACAATATCTAGCCGATTTGCATCAAATCTTCTGGTATCAACAATAATCACTAGAAAATAACTTATGTACATATGTGTATATTATCCATATCTTTTAAAGTCAATTTAGCAGATTCAGAAAACATGAAAAGTGTAATGTGCCCTAGAGAGCTTCCATATTGAATCGATTTGCACAAAATTTTCAACATAACTCCGTGAGATAACTATCTAAGACTATTCTTTGCAAAATTTTGATTCATTAATTATCTTTTCAAGATTTTAAGTTTTCATTTTTCATGGCATCCATGAAAATGAGAAGTAGAGTAAGTGCAATTGATTATGGTAGTCGCTTCTCCGTAGCATTATTATTCTAAAAACGAAGTGCCGATCAAGATGAACTGTCATTACGTCAATAACTGAGCCGGGATAATTGACATTGACAATTTAATGACACGCATTCAGAGTGCGGAGTCTGGTCCACCAGCTTATAAAGTATAATCTACTTCCCTCTTATTATCGATTCGCTTTCTTTGAAGAAATTATCTCTAGAGGCCGAAAATAAAAGTGCCGATTCACAATTAATTAACCAAAATCGGCTGAAACAATAGCCTACTCTCGAAACTAATTGTTCGGAAAGTTTTGAAAACGAGATTAGGGATAATTAACTTTCTTGATCATCTTCCATCTAATGATTTTTTTCTCAACTGTCTAATCTCGATTCTTTTACCTCCCTTTTTTCTATTTTTGTTTCTCAAGTCAAATAGATTATAAGGGGTTAAAGAAACGTTTAGGTACAGAAAAGGATCATTATGTAAAAAGAGGCTGAGAAGTCCGGTGGTCGAAAGTCGTCAACCTAATTAGTCTTTTCTTGGTCGATTCTGAAAGGAAACGCAAAAAAAGATCCTTTTCTTCGGCATCATTTAACTTGTGCAAAGAATTTTACATCGTCATCTTCTGGCGCCTGCAATTTGTTGCATATCGTCGCTTTTCTGGATCTCCTCCCCCTCGATTTTTCCTAATTAGTTCAAAATTTGCTTAAAGCCAGGAGTGTTTAACGAAGGTTCTAAAAATTTAGCGTACGCCAAGCGAGGAAAATTCTGATTTGACGCCTCGAGCGGCACCCGCTGCCTTACACGGTCTTTCTTCATGGTTGTTGATCACAAACGAGCTTTACTCAAGCCTCGGAAAAACAAGAAAAACTAACATTAAAAGGCCAACACGCGATAACAAAAAAGGTTTTTTTCTCTTCTCTCCACTTTACTCTGTATCACCTCCTCCATTTTTTTTTCTTTAACAAAAATAGTAAAAAGGAATATTTTTGAACATCATTAGTGAAAATAGTAAAACGCTATGTTAAGTGCAAATTCATTTCAAGAAAACTCTATTTTTGACGAAATCTTGGGAAAAGAAAGAAGATAATTGACTTATGTTCCAAGTTTCTGAACGAAACGTGTAAATAAGGACAGTATTTTCTGAATTTGAAAATATCTGGATTGTGCGAATATATTATGAGAATATAAATAAACATTAGTGAAGTAAAACTGCTGAAATTAATTAAATCATTTGAGCCAAACAAAAAAAAGGGTTTGATTTGGCGCCCGAGTCAAGAAAATACAATTTTAATGTCTTCAACAAAATAATGACATGTTTCTTCAATTCCAAATGCAGAAATTCGACATGTAACACTTTTTTTGCAATTAACCAAATTTGGAAAAGCATTTTTTTGTACATTTTCAAAACATAACTCTGATGACTCATTTTTATTCCGCCTAATAGTACATGTAACTGTTCAAAGTTAGGGCATTTCATTTTTATGTAACTGAAAAATGATGTTATATGTAGGAATCTTTTAAAAAATTTAGAAATTTATCGTGGATTAAAATTAAAACTAAGATCTTCTCTGAAAGTTCAGATATTTATTTTTGAAAACTGTGAACGTTTATGAAATTTCGATTCTGTCACGGAATTTTTAAGAAGAATAGAATTTTTGGATACAGATTGAAATTCAAGTTGCAGTATTTTGGAATTTTTTAAAGAAGTTCATAAAATTAATAATATGTTTGAAAGTTCATGTGCGGACTTTCGAAAATTATGGACGTTTATGAAATTTACATTTTGTCACTGAAATTTCAAGAAGAATAGAATTTTTGAATACAGGTTTTGAAATTTAAGTTGCAGTGTTATTAAAATTTTAAAGCGGAATGTTAAATTAACGTCAGATTAGAATATTCATTTTTTTTTCATTTTTCATTCATTTTTCTTTTGAACTTTATGAACGTAAATTCTAGTTAAAATCTATTACTATGCACAGCTAAAGTTCAGGCATCTCGTATATGCGTGAAGTTCAAAATACAATCTTTTTTATAATCTCATTTCAAAAAATTATCCAAAATGAGTTAGGCATTTTATATTTCATATTTATTGACGACTTTTAACATGCAAATATAGAAAAATACACTTCTTGCAACTTTTTATGTATACATTTCGCAAGAAGTATAAAATTATGAACTATTATATGCGAGAATTCCAACATTATGCGACAAAAATAAAATTATGCATTTTGATGCGACGTTCAATTCAGTATACTGCCCTACAAGTTAAAAACCTCCTTAACTCAACTTTTTATCATAATTGAAATTTTTTTATCATTGTACTCGTCTTCAAAAGCTGTATCTAATGATGTTAATAAAAATTGAAATGGTTTATAATAATTAAATGCAAAGAGGACGTAAGTCATTGAAAATTGAAATGTCGTAGGTTTGATACACCGTACAAAGTGCGTATACGGCTCTAAGAGTGGCGTATCTCAGCGAATTCTTGTAAATAGGCCTTTTTCATTATCAAAAATCGGATACCTCGCCGATATACGTCCTTTTCGAGAGGAACGTGTCTTTTCTTATTCTACATGAAAGTCGCGCTAGATGTCTCGCTACAAAAAGATACAGCGAAAATTTGACGTAAATTTCATTATACGCTCTTTGATTACCAGCACGAATCGTGTATTTTGGACTTAACTCAATTTTTATTAAATTTTATTGAAAATTATTAAAAATTTCAAATAATTTATTTACTTATGAGTGGAGAATGATTGGTTTACTCAGAAATGATGCACAGCTTTTTGAAAATTTCCATACAAAGCCGTGGCTTCACAAAAATAGTTTTTTTCTTGAATACCTTCGTTCGAACTGAAATTAAGTTAAGGAGGTTTTTAACCTGTAGGGCAGTATATTTGGCATGGAGACTTCATAAGTTATATACTTAATTTTGAGATATTCTGCGATTATGCGCTTCGCATAAACTAGAGGTCTTTATCTAATAAAATTAATTCAACAAGGAGGTGGTAAATTCTGAGCATCAAGATTAACAACAAAGTAAGTGTTCCATATAACTTCAATATGAAGAGTAATTAAGATTCGTATTTCCGCAAAGCTGCATAAGTGCACTTCTGTTTTATATTTTGATATCTTCATCAGCTGTGGCGAGAAAGAAATAATTAAAGAGAGATTATGCACCTCCTTTTACTTAGCAATGTTCATTTACTCATTATATTAACCTAATTATGTATAATGAGTATCTGAATTAATCTCTTGATTTTGTGGGTTGGGCAAACATTAATTCTAATTTTCTTAATTAAAAAAATGTTTATTAAGTTATAATTTTTCTTTCCTTACTAATTTCATAGTTTCTTTTTTTATTTATTCAGGAATACTCTTTGCGGCATTGTTTTGAAATCAAAACGAAATGTTACCTTTGCACAAATTTCAAAAAATAACTCGTGAGATTCAAGGAAGGTCCTTTAATGGGTTAACCAATTCAGATTTTAAGCGAGTGCATAAAAACATGCAAGTAAGGGTTCGTTCTTTAAAAAAAAAAACGAACGCGCTGCCGCATAATACTCTATACAATTTCGAGTCATGTCTCCACTGATCTTCTCACTTTTCTCGCGCATAAAGTCCTTATATGTTTCCTCAAATTTTTCACATGATGTCACACATTATCAGGCATAACTCATTTCCAATAAGTTCATTAAGGCCTTTTGCAGATAACTATTAAATATTTTTTTAATTAATAATACTTATTAGTTCTATCATCCGGAAAACATTTATATATAACTCTTTCCTTACTATAGGTACCTCTTCTTTACAACTAAAATAAATTTTAGGTGATGAAATCTAAATAATGACACATAATCAATGTTAATGATAATGTATAAAATATTTCATATATGAAGTGGGAAAAATATGAGAAAGCAATTGGTGGTAAGAGTGCACATTACTCAAAGTATTATCTTACATCTGCCTACTCATTCTGTACCATTTCCTCGTTAACGACCTTACCCTTCCGTGATTACCAGAGCCTTTGGTAAAAATCGCATTCGCCAAGTCTCACGTAATCCGCATGTGTTATGAATAAATACGTACTTGCGTGATCACTTATAAATTTGTATCGTGGCCATGGAGCAATCAATCACAAGAGTAAAGACGTACATTGCTGAACAGTTTAGCCATTCGCGGATGACGGTAATTACATCTTATTCTCCCGAAGCTGCTTTCTTGCCCTCACAATCTTCACATTGTGGGCAAACATGACGAGTTCATTTCTCATGAAAAAAAATTAATTGGATTCATCAAATTCGCTTCTCAAAACTTGGAATAGTACAAAATTAAAAAGAAGAAATATCCTTCAAATCTGAAACGGTGTGCTAAAACCAATGATAGCTGTCATCATCAATGATGAAAATGTCAACAAACCCTAGCTGTAAGCATTTTAGACTCATGAATATAGCTTAACCCACTGATCCCATTATTGACAACTCAAAAAAACTGTATCACATAATAAAATGTTAAAACCAGTTTCAAAAGTGTCTTCTTTACGTTTTTAATCAACAGCATTCGGTGTCAAGGAGATTTCAATAGTTTTCTGATGCCTTCACATGATACCTTTACATTGAAAAGGTCTTTGGGTCAAATATCGATCAAGTTCGGCTTTCTGATGCTTCAGGTGATGCTCATCAAAAAATTTTGATAAGCATCATCTGAAGCATCAGAAAACATTACAGTTGTAATGAGACAATTTCACAGAAAGACTTTTTTCCATACATTTTGTGTGAAATCATTTACCTAAAATGCATACAAATGAAGTACCGTAGGCAGATTTTGTTCACATTTCTAATTTCCATCATACCTATTATTGGTTGAAGCGCACTGTGGTGAAGACAAACCTAATTGCACAACTTGAATTGTACACCAATTTAATTTACCGGAAGGAGAAAAAACAGAGATAGACTTTAATGCTTTGACATTCATCATTGAGATCGTTAGAGGTACAGAAATAGTGTTTTGAGTGAAAGGACATTCGCGTTATGATATTATAACCGTGAGAATGGTCGTTCCGGGATTTTCTAAGCGGAAGAAGGTGCTTCTTCTTCCCACGCTGTTGCACGTCTAACTGCATTATAACGGATCGTTTCTACTTTTTTTCTTTAATAAGTCACCAAGACTCTTCGTGATATGGTTGGTTAAAAAAAGGATCTTGCGCTACGGTCACCGCCCAATGTCCCAGTGCAATAATAAATAATAATAAATGAGTGGTAAGAGTCACGTGAAATGCTTGCGCAATTTCACGGTTTTCTCGAGGACGCTTGAATTTCTGGAATAGAAGGAACGAGGCTAATTGGCAAGAAACGATAACGAGTGTGAGTACATGCCATAACAATTACCTTGTCGTGTACGGATAAGGAAGACATTCGATGATAAGTGTGTGCTTCTGTAAAGATAAACTACAGAACCTAAGTGCTGGGTTTCCTTATTGGTAACGATGTACAAGACACTTAAGGTCATTTCATTATAAATTATAGATTATTAAACAAGAAATTATAACAGTTGATCAAGTTTCTAAAAATTTCATATAGTCCCTGACTAATTGCAATTACTTTCCGGTCTAAACGTTCTTCGTTAATACTGCATCATGGTTCGGGTGTCCCTTACGCAGTGAGGCAAATAATAATACGAAAATATGTCCCCCTTCTATCATGATTATTATAATTATTTATACAACCGGCATTAAGTGTCGCACGGCCTCGTAACCGCAGAGTCAGAATCCACCACCATTATAAATGCATTAAGTTCCCCTAGTTGCCTAACCCCATATTTTTCTTATATTTAATTTTTAGGTATTTTCCTTCCTTTAATGGGCTGTGGTTCCAACAGGAAACAAGTCCCTTAATTAAAGTTCCTTCTTTCATTTTAAGATCATCAAAATCTGTAGATAATGCATGCCGATCTGAGATTATCAAACACGAAAAAAAATCGCTTAAGGTTATAGGAGTCCTATGTTAAAATAGAGACAGCATACAGTACCGTTCAGGAGTATGAGGACACCTAAAACTAGTAATTAAAAACATGCACTCACTTCTCGCATGATATATTCAGAACAAAATGAGATAGAAGTATTTATAAAAAAGCCTTATAAAGCTTTTGATGAACAGAGACAATTTAAAGAGGAGAATTAAAGGTTTATTATGAGTTTCTTTTCATCTTTTACCATAACGTTCCTAGATTTTGCCAGAAGTTGGAGTTGAATTATGAAAATTCGCATGTTGTGCATGTTTTTAATCGCCAGTTTTGTAAGTATCCTCATACTGTTTTCTTCATTTTTGTCTCTGTTCATGAAAAACACTTGAAACAGGGCTCACTTGAAGCGGAATTTAATAACGTTTCCAATGCTTTTTCATAAATTATTATATCTCATTTTTTCCGAACGTATCATGCGAGACGTGAGTGCATGTTTTTAATCGCTAGTTTTATAGGTGTCCTCATGCTCCTCGACGGTACAGTACTAGAGTTTAAAGAATTTTCTGTAATCTCATAGAAATTTTTTGGTAAATCATACAGAAAATTACGCAAATATTACAGGATTTTCAGTAAACATTACACAAAAATCCATAATGTAACCATTCAGTAAGATTATCAGACTATTTTTTGTCCAAGAAGGGCAAAAAGAGAGCAAGAAGACTCCCTTTCGTCTTCTGATTGTTAATTCTTCTCCCTTCATTCTTGACTCTTGCAAACTACCCCGAAAGCCATAAATCAATCGAGCGATTCTCAAAGAGTGAACGTGGCAATTAAGGGTGTTTTAGAGTGGTTGCACTCGAAATGACTGTCACGGGGCGACAGACGAAAGGGGTATTAAAAAACATTACTCATCACATAATCGCGCGAGCGGTTTCAGTGCATCGTCGTTTTCATTCTAAATTCTGCAGTCCTTCCTTCTCACATTCTCACTCTCTTATTCTTTTTCGCTCTTGCACGTCGACGAAAAATGAGAAATGATCGTGGCTTGATTCAAATAGTGGCCTGTTTAAAATTCATGAACGATTTTACTACCCTTGCTGTTACAAAAGAGCGAGGCCTGCGTACTAGAGAGCATTGAGTGGCCCACATTTGACAAAACCGATCCCCCCAACCTTCAAATCCACCGTTAGAGTGTAACTATGGACACAATTTAGGTGTGCTACATTCGGTTTGGTGCACAGCATTTTTTGTTTGTTTTTTATTTTATGAGATACTAAAATTGTCCACTAGTAATCTGTTTAGCTGATCATCAGTAATTTGGATCTGCTATTAAGTTGGTCATGATTACTAGAGAATTTGTACCATTACTGCAACAGAATTGACTACATCAAGCACAAAATAACCTAATCATAAAGACCAACTAAAAAATCACAATGGGGATTAAAATATGCTGTGCGACACTATCGGTTCCTACGCGAACTTCCCAATATGGCCGCAACCAGCATGGTAAATACACACAAAACATCATAAAAACATAGTGTTCAACTTCAATGATCGTCCACTTCAATAAATGATTGCTGTGATAATTTGCTCTGATTAGTATAACACCTCCGAGTTGATGATTATTTGCTTCAAACATGGAATTTGCACTTCAACATCGAAAATCCACAAGTTTTGGAGGTTGTTGCGTCAGTGGTTGTGACTCTAATGTGAATAAAAACTTCAATTTAAGTTTTTATAAAATGTTAAAGCTTGAAAGTCTAAAACTCAGAAGGCAAAACTTATTCAAAAAAATTGAAGAGGTAGATAAACGCAGTGAGTGGTTGAGAATATTATATATTAAGGAGGATAACCGCAACCTTACATTTTTATGATGGTAGCTCTGCACATCACAATCATACCAGAGTTCAGAATATTTTGGCTATCTCTCATGTTTCTTGACGCAGATCTAGCTTTTGCGTAAGTACACAAATTGTCTGAGTCTAAAAATACCATTTTCTGAACTCAGAAATACTTTATTTATTATATTATTGCTACTATTTTATATGAATCATGTGAATCACTATGCTTCCGTTTTCCATATTTGTTATGGAGCCGCAGCGCCCCTTTTGGCGCGGTGGATGTTTTCTTCCCCAATAGGTCACGAAAATTAATTCACACGATATCAAGAAGCTCCATCAGTATAACGCGCACCTTTTCGAGGTCGGTGACGAAAGGTTATAATTTAACAGAGATTATTCAAGACCTTTATAGAGGATTAGTCCTTCTATAAAGGTTCCCTCTTCCCAATCCCTCTAGAAATATCGCTCTCTCGTTCCCTCTGATTTCATGAGTTATCTATATCTCTCTCTTCCCCTAGTGCAAGGGTGTAGAGAAAGAGGCGGGCGTATGCGTGGCATGATACGCGATGATTAGGCACTGAACTCCACGGGCTATTTGTTAGTATAATAAGCCCCGCAGTGTGGCCAACGTAACCACTTGGTGGCACGCCACCCCGTTTTAGCGTAATTGTCCCAGATCGGGATTTACATACATGAAGAGGGACCCGATGGGGGTGGCTTAGAAAAGGAGAAGACGAGTGGAAAGCAGAGTGAGAGAGGAGGAAATAACTCGAAATCGTACGCGATTCCTCATGGCCTCGCGAATCGTGCAATTGTTATGCTAATTGTAAGAGCCATTCATTCTTTCAGGAAAGGGGTTCTGATTCGATCCCTATCTATCTTGCCCCTTTTCTAACTTCTACGATTGGCCAGCAGTAAGTTCTTCCGGCAATCTAGAGTAATATGCAAACAGAAAGGGTTATATCTCCAATTGTACATTTATTGATGTTTCAAACTTTGCTGATGCATCCGGATAAATCACATGTAGTAATACTGATGACCTTATCAAAGTCTGCAGCTCCTAACCTAAATATTCTTTCTTCTGATTCCAGGACAAAGTGGAAAAGACAAGCAATAGTAGGCTACGAGATTCTTGCTGAAGCAGGGAACTATGCCGCCTTCCAGAGACTTTACGCGAGCGGAGCAGCAGGAGTTCCGGCTCATCCTGCCGCAGGATCCTATTGGCCATATCCAGGAGCTGCGGCCCATCACCAAAGTGATCTCTTTTATCGGCAGGCCGCAACCGCTGCAGTCACCCTACAAAAACCCCTTCCCTACAGACTTTACCCATCGCCGATGATGCTGGCTGGTCCCAGCACACCTCTTGGTTCCCTTGCAGCCAGTTCGAGTCTCTCCACCTTGAGCAGCTTCTATAGAGAGAGTCCTGAAATGATGGATCCCAGGGAAAGGGAAAACCTTGAAAGAGAAAGAGTCATGTCCAGGGATAGGAGTAAGAGTCTTGAAAGAACTCCACCTCCTAGGGACGACACTCCCACTAGTATTAAAGCGGAAAGTGACGAAGAAAGCATAAACGACGTCTAGAATCTCTTCTTAGATTCAGAAAATAAATAAATTAAATGAGAGATCCAGATGAATGGATTGAATGGATTTGAGCAACTGGAAGGGGTACCAAAGCCGTTTGTAATAAAAGCATAAACGACATCTAGAATCTCTTCTTAGATTAAAAAAATTAATAAATTCTCTGAGAGATCCAGATTTTTCTTAAATGGATTTGAGAAACTGAAAGGGGTACCAAAGCTATTCGAAATAAAAGAATAAGCGACGTCTAGAATGTCTTCTTAGATTCGGAAAGTAAATTAATTCTTTAAGAGATCCAGATGAATCGATTGAATTTATTTTAGAAACTGGAGGGGTACCAAAACATTCGAAATGAAAGCATAAACGACTTCTAGAATCTCTTCTAAGATTTAAAAAATCTATTAATTCACTGAGAGATCCAGAATTTTGTTGAATGGTTTTGAGAAACTGGAAGGGGCACCAAATCTGTTCGAAATGATACACTGAAGATTAAGGTGTCTCTTATTTCTCAAAGTCGAAATTCTTTTCTTTCCCTACGGATTTCGTTCCAATCGACAAAAAAATGATGCGTTCCGAATTACAGTGAAATTGGTTAATTTTTACCCCTCTCGCATACCCCTTGAAGTTTTTCATTCGGTTGATCCAAAAATCAAGAACTTTGAAAAATGCAATCTGCACCTGGAAATTCTTGTTCCTTTTTGAAAAAAAAAACCTTAAAAATATGTACTCTAATCGAATGAAATCTTGTACTTCCTGTGGTTAAAAATGACTAATAATTGGTCAAAAAATTTTAGTAAAGTAAATTAGTGACCGAGTTTTCACTCATTCAGATTTAGAGAGAGGGACCGCCATTTTTTAATTTTAATTTTTACTTTACAATATTTTTCTTGGATTTGAATGAAAGTTGTGATTCTCGGCGGACAATACTTTTCGGCCAAATGATTTTTGTGGTCACGAGAACATTTTTTCGAAAAATTCAATTTTCGTGTTTTTTTCCAAAAAGCGAAAGATACAGATTTGAACAAATTTAAAGAATTTAAAAAATTCAAAAGAATTTCAAAAATCTAAAGATATTAAAAGGGTTCAAAAGAATTGAAAAAATTTAAAAGAAAGAATTTTAAAGCCTTAATTTTAACTAGTTAGTTTGAATCTTAAGTAATCCTTAATTTTTCAATTCAAACAATTCAGAAGAATTCAAATTATTCAAAATAATTCCAAGAAAGCAAAACAACTGAAAAGAATTTATAATAGTTTGAAGAAATCAGAAGAATTATTTTAAAGTTTTAATTTTAAGTAATCCTTAATTTTTCAATTCAAAAGCATTCAAATAATTCAAAAGAATTAAAAAACTTTGACAGGATCCAAAAAAATACAAATATTCAGAAGAATTCAAAGAAAACAAAATAATTAAAGAATTCAGAAGGATTCAAAAGATATCAAAGAATTCTAAAAAATTCAACAGTATCCAAATAATTCGAAAGAATTAAAAATAATTTTAAAAATTCAGGAAAATTATTTTGAAGTCTTAATTTTAAATAATCCTTAATTTTTGAATTCATAAGAATTGAAAAGATTTCAAATAATTCACGTGAATTTTCAGTTTTAAGTCGGTAATTTTAATCTGAAATAATCGATAACTTTTTAATCAATATAAGTTTTCCGTTGCATTTATTCCGGGAAAAATGTGAAAAAATTAGAAATCCACATAACGATCTCAGTTTATCTGGAAGATTTTCTCTTCCGAAAACCGCAACTTTCTTACAAATTTAAAAAAAATTGGATAAGGTAAGAATGAAAATTTTCGGAATTGTTTACTAATTATTAATCATTTTTAACTACAAATTCAGCAAAAAGTTCAAAATTACTAAAAGAGATAATGAAATACAATTAGTAATTTAGAAACTTTCAGTAAAATGTATTGGAAAGTGCTCATATTAAAAAATCCAAATTTTGAAAAAATACAAAATGGCGGCAATTTAAATTTGAATTTTAAAAATTAATTTCCTTTTTTTAAATGAAAGCTATTCGGACTTATCAAGCTAAGAAAGTTTTTTTCGGAAACTATGCAATATTCGAAAACGGGACGAAATTTTTAAAAAGTCCAAAATGGCGATGAATTTTAATTGAAACTAAAATTTTAGATTCAACGAATACTCACACAATTATTTTAAAACGTAAATAAGAAGCCATTGTACAGTTTCTGAAATTAAACTTGATTATCTGATCAAGTTTAAGAGGCTTCCGTTGATAAATGCAGAAATTAATCGATTGTTTCGTAATTTGACCAGCAGCCATCGTGTCTTTTTCAAAATTTCAACTGTCTGTAATTGAAGGTGTGAATATTAACCGATGTGGCTGAAATTTGAAACGCATCATTTTTTTGGCCATTGAAACGAAATTCGTTGGTGGGAACAAAAAAATTTCGATACAATTTTTTGACTATTTAAGGGTCACCCTGCTGAAAATGTGTGCGGCTGTGTAGACAGTTTTGCATGCTGTGGGTCAAAAAATTAAAATTAAAAAACCCTCTATTTCATAACAGAATATTTTCTGGAAATCCCTTCAGTTCATTTAATGAAACGTACTTGATCCAATCGTGCGACGTACTTAAACTAATCGCAAAGCGACTTAATTGTGCAACCTTGTAAATAAAAAAGCTCGGTTTTCAACCGAAAATTGTAAGAATTACAATAGTAGGATAAGATTTTTAAGAATGTAAATAAAAAAATGCATACTGAAGAAGCAAAAAATATACGAAGAGTCGTATATAGGGATATAAAAACAGATTCGTAATCTCTAGGGTGTGAATCGAGGCCAACGGAAGTAAATTATTTCAAAGTATTTTTCAGATTTCTCCATTGTAAAAGCGTGGAGAAAAATATCAGCCCTGGTGGCGAAAGTGCAGTACGCAGAAGGATTTATTTAGGGGAGACGTCCCTAGAGAGGATAATGCAGCCTGTGGGCTATAGTATCCACTTGACGCTGCAGTATCCATCTTAGGCTGCAGTATCCACTTTAGGCTGCAGTATCCACTTTAAGAGGTTTTCCCCTAATTTTTGTTGTATTCGTTCTTGAATTTTCGTTTTTAATATTTATTTTTGAATATACTTATTCAATCTATTTTCAGTCTAGTTCCTAATGTTTTTGAAGTACTGCTACGATATTTTTCGCAACGCAGGTGAAAAATATGATTTTTTTTACCTTCCTTCCGTTTCTTGCCCTTTTTGCGATAAAATTAAAGTCGATCGTGCAGCAATTGAGAGGTGTGTTCGATAATGAAATACCAGTATTATAAATGTATAAAATTATAGAATTTAAAGAACACGAGTCTGGTGCGATGCGATATAGGATTATAGGAAGGCGAAATTAGAGTGCAAAAGGTGGGATTTCTAAGATCGATCACCTTGATGCCAGTTCGATTGGTATTGTAAGTCTGGCAGCATGAAGGTTATAGTAAATCGTGCTTTGTAACATAATGTCTGTATAGCAAAAATTATTATATGGAAAATATATTATACTAAATTTACGAATTTCTCGTTCTTATTCTCATTACCCTTATTATTATTATTATTTGTAACTGTTAAAAAAAAGTTCCATTCGTATCCTATTGGGATCCCGAATAAAGTATAAGATAATATAATTTAAATCTTCATTTAAAATTTAAAACTAAATTCAATTGAAGTTAAAATTTTTGTATGGCACAAATCAGTGCTTGAGTACCAACTCATCTTAAAAATTTGTGTATCAAAGTAGGGACAAAACTGACAAAAGTACTAGAAAAGTTCCATTTCATTTTTGTTGCAATTTTGACAATTGCTGATGGGATTTATGACCCACAAAATTAATGCTGAAATAGGGTTAAAGTGACAAAAATGTTCAGAATACGTCCGTTTTGAGCAGGACTTTTCAGGACAAAAGTACGAGAAAAGTCTAATTTCATTTTATTTTTTTGAAAATTTTGGAGGGACAAAAGTAGCGGAAAGTCCCACTAATTTTATTTTACTTTTTAAAATTTTATAAGTTCTAATTATATTTTGGGACATTGTGTAATAAATAATATATTATATATAATATATAATATAATATAATAATAATTATGACAAAGCCACATGACGCGTCCTCAGGTTGTGAATGAAGGGTCCCTGTGCCGAGGGTTTCTGCTGAATACGGTTACAAGAGTTGATAAGCAGTCGTGGACAATTGTCCAGGGATAGCTTCGAAGGAAAACCTCCCAAGCTAAGGCGTGAACAACAGTGGCAAAAGCTGAATGGCACCAGGGTGAGGTGTCTTTTACGGTGTCTCTCGGATACCGGGCGACCTCCTAGAGTATCAGCCTTACCTTTGCATGCGGGGCTCTGCAGGGGTGGACAAACCCTTTCCCTAGATTCTCATGGGAGCAATTATGACAATACCAAACCCAGTTGTGTATGCGGGCCAAAATGATCGAACGCGCAGAGCACCCGAAAAATGGGCCGGCAAACAGTGCCGATCGCCCTAAAGTTCGGGGTGCTGCAAATAATTTGGATTGAAATACGATGACGGATTATCGAGACGGTCGACGTCTTGAGTGGATTGGTCTACTCAGAGATGACTTGCTGGATTGCTATGATGCCAGCATTATCCCTGCTCGCTGGGATTACATGGCGCACCTGCACACTCTGTGGTGCCAGAAACACCCAGAGCATTCGCACGTTTCGCAACAGAGGTTGCAAAACCACGCCGATAACCTCTTGCAAACAGGATACATACGCGGAACACTTCCTCAACCGCTGCAAGAACAAGCCGAAAACGAAGAAGTGGAAGCGACATTAAGCCCAACCGCGAAAATCAGGCATCCCCCGAGAGATGATAGCGATTTTAGGACGAGGAGAAACGTCAACGTTCAGGCTCGTCCTAAGCTCAAAGATTTGGCTAAAATGGATAACGCCCTTCGTGAGGATCTCTCGGAGGAGTCCGACCTCTGGACCATCATTAGTTTATGATGCGGCGAGAGCTTTGGCCGATTCGAATCGAAGGGTAAAGCCGACGATAGATCAAAAGACCAAAAGGCGCTTGCATCAATTGAACAAGATCATTGACTGGGCTAGACAGAACGCGTCACGTATTCAGTGTGTGATTGACTACATAACATCTGGTAAGCTTTTTACAGTAATGAGTAAGGGTCCAAAAGTTCGCTCACGAACTGAGGATTCACCATCGCACATTGAAGAAGTCAAAGCTGCTGACTATGGAGCAGCACATTGTTGACGAAATACGAGTGTTATCTGACGCCAGGAAAAGAGTACAGAAGAGGAAAGAATGGGTCAGGGAGAATCAACAGTTTCTTGCTGACTCATCGTGCCTCTTCAGCGATCACCTTGTTTCTGTCAATAATCCGCGCACGTACGAGGAGGTAGAGACTTTTTGAAGAAAGATTTACGAAGTTCAACGCCCATTGCATGAAGACACTCAAAACATCATGCGTTTGAAGGAGCTGTGCAACAACAACCTCATAACGTCCGAGGAACAATGTTCACCAATCACTGCCGAAGAGGTGAAGAAAGCACTGAGGGGCACCAACATCTGGCTCGGATCTTCAAGTCATATTTAAAGTCGGACATGCCCATTCTGCAGTAGCTGGTGTTATGACGCACTGTACTCCTACCAAACAAAGGCGACTTGTCCAATCCAAGGAACTACAGGCCAATAACTTGTCTGAACACGCTGTATAAGATCGTTACAGCTAGTCTGAATGACAGGATTGTTCGGACAATTGGACCTGTGTGGAGAGAGATCTACGAAGAACGTGGATTGAAAAGAGGCGTAGCAGGCTGCCAGAAAACCTGCTGATCGACAGAAGCGTCTGCAAAGACGCTGCAGCCTACAATCGCAATCTGTCGATGGCCTGGATTAATTACCAGAAAGCTTTCGATTCAACCTCCCATAGACT
>JAUMHM010000089.1:6779927-6796854 GCA_032362435.1 Melikaiella ostensackeni | reverse complement strand
TCAGGTTAGCCCTGAAGAAGTGAACTGCAATGTTCACGAAACGTCGGTAAGATTCGTAGTTTTGCACACGATTGAAATCCGAAACATCTCCTTCTTACTATAATGAAGGAGAGTTTAAGAATATAGAGGAAGGGGGAATGGAGAAATGGGAACTCGACAGGAGAAAAAGAGATCACGAGAGAATGTTGAAGAATGGAAATTGGTAAACAGGGAAAGAGGAGGAAGGAGGGCATAAATGAGGAAATCTGGATAGAAGAGTGGATGGAGTATTTCAAGAGACTGTTAGGAGGCGTAGAAAATAAGGTAAAGGGGGAACGAAGAAAGACGCTAGCGGGAAACGAGGACAGCGGAAATGAGATTAATAGGGAAGAGGTGAATAGGGCAATTGCAAGGCTGAAAAGAAATAAGACAATATGTGAGAATACTTTGGAGAATGGAGCACTGAAATATGATGGAGAAGAGTTGAAAGGAAAGATGTGGAGGATTTACAACAAGGTTTGGAGAGGCGAAGGGTGGCCAGAGGAATAAAAGACAGGGCTCATAGTGCCGTTGTCTAAGGAGGGAGAGCGAAAAAGAGTAAATCAATATAGAGGTATCACAATCATGTCAGGCTATAAGATTTATGCTAAAGTGCTTAGAAAGAGGCTGGAAAGACAGGTGGAAGGAAAGGGAAGTATACCATACAACCAAATGTGTTTAAGGAAAGGGATGGGGTTCACAGGTAATATTTACGTGCTCAATTTTCTAGTCAACAGGAACTTGCAGTGGAAGAAAGGCAAACTAGTCGCACTGTTTGTGGATTTTAAAGCGACATTTGAGTCGGTGAACAGGAAGGTGCTATGGAAGTCCATGAAAGAGAGAGGAGTAGATAAATGAGATATTTGCGGAGACTAAGATAAGGGTGAAGATAGGAGAAAAGATATGAGAGGAGTTCTGGATAGGAAGGGGACTTAGGCAAGGGTGCCCGTTGAGCCCTCATCCATTTAATGTCCTACTGACAGACTTGGAGGAGAAGATGGAGAGGAAATGAAAGGGGGGAAAATATTGAGAACAGGCAAACTGTATTCACTAGCATACGCAGACGATGTAGTTCTAGTAGTGGGTGATAAAAGAGGAATGAGTCTGATGATGAAAGCGTTCGAAGAGTATGTCTGAGAAAAAGATTTGTAAGGCTAAGATGATGTATCTTAAAAATAGAAAGCGTAGAGTTCAAATGGAAGATAAATAGCGAGGTTGTGGAGTTGGTAGAGGAGTTTTGCTACCTAGGATTTTGGTTTATAGGAGGAAACGAGCTGCAGGTGAGGCAAGGATTGGAATGAGCGAGTAAGGTAATGGGACAAGTGTGGGGTAGAGGGCAGAGAAGGTTCAAGGACAACAGGAGGATGAGAGTGTGGATATTCAACGTGTTAGTGTGGTCAGTGTTAATTTGTAGAATGGAAATTGAGGGATGGAAGGAGCATAAGAGACTGGAAAGTTTGCATGAGAGATATCCGAGATGGGTCATGGGAGTGAGTTGGAGCTGTCAAGTTTATATGCTGAGAGATGGAATTGTTTGAGAGAAAATGGCGGTCAGGCAACTGAGAAGATCCTAGAATTTTGAAGACAAACTAAGAAGGGGAGAGGGAACGAGGATCGATCTAGCGTGTGCCCGGTAGATTATGAATGAAGAAAGGAGGGGTAACGTGGGGTGTTCAAAATGGGAAGAAGAAAGACACGAAAAGAGGTTTGAATGTGGTATGCAAGTAAGGGATAGAGAATGACAAGGAATATAGGAAAAGATGGCGGCAAGGCAAGGAGAGGAACTATTGGAAGAAATCTCGGAGTCAAGTTACAAGAGCTAGTATAGAATGGTTAAGAAGGAGAGGGAGCCGGAATACCTAAAAAAGATTTTAAAGGAGTGTGAATGGAACAGAGTGATGAGATTCAGAATGAACGAGGGGGTAAGTGCATGTGAGCATGTAGGTATTGGATGAATGAAGAGGAGAATCTGTTTAGAGTATGTGGGTATGAGCAGGAATCATGGTTGCATGTGTTAGAGAGGTGCTAAAGGGGGAGTGGAGGATATGAAACAGATAATAAAGTTGGATTTTGAATGGGAATGATCAGGGTGAGGAATCAATGAAGAAGCTGAAATAGTTAAGAGAGAGATAGAGAGAGAGAGAGAAAGAGAGAGCTGGTTGCACGGGGTAGGTAAAAGTCAAAAAATGGCTCTTAAAGAAGGAGAATAAGAAAGTAAAGTTGCGGAATGAAGCTACAATTTTCAGATTGATAGTGGTTATAGAGGAAGCGGAAGCCCAGGGAAAGATTGGAAACTTATTATAGAGGTGTAAAAGTAGTGGTTAAGTCGATATGTAAAAAGTTGTTGGTCAGGTAGTATATAAGGATTGTCGATAAGAAGACATATAATGGTTCTGTAAAGGTTCTCAAGCCCGTAAAATTGAGAGAGTATACACAAAATAAAGAAGAAAAAGAAGAAGAAGAATTGAGAGGATTACTCATTTCGTGAGAATTCCATAATACTACATATATTGCGTTTCTATGTGCACTAAATCATTTCCACAATAGCTTTTGATTTCTCTACATTCAATTAATTATGATTATTATTAAAGTTTTCATTAATACATAAAAATCATGGTTTGGTTTGGCAACTGAATGGAAGTTGGAAGCAATTTGACTTCACTTTTAGCGTGATGTCATGTTTGTACCCCTTTTGGCATTCGAAATATTCAATGAGTTGGTTGCGAAATTGCACGTCAGTTTTCGTTAACAAGCTGAATTACACCACTTCGAAATTAATTATTATATATTAATCAGTGGTGAGTTTTTAGTTTATTAATTTTTATGGCTTTTAAAAAGAACCTCCTACACTTGGATAAGTTTTTTGATTAAATATCTTGGGTTTTCAGATAGGAATCTCTGATTTATATGATTCTGCTAGGTTAGGTTCATAAGACACAATGTTTATTTGAAAGCTTAAATATTTCTACCCAAGGTGGTAAACAATTCTTATGTCTTGCAAAATGACGTGAAATTAATACATGTTTAACATATTTCAAGTGCGTTTAAAAATTTTGGATATTTCACTCATCGCATGTTCCTCCTTGATTGCCTCAAAATTAAACGATGTTTTATGAACAAATTTTCGCATTGTCTAAATGTCTTCGCCATCTACTTAAATTTTTCAATCTTACAAGTTAGTATTTTATATTTCATGAAGCCTTTTTATCACACCCCATGCACATTAGTACCGGATCGTAAAAATGTCTACCTTGTCAATTTGTCATCCGCCACAATCCCAATAACGACCCGCAATATTGAATGAGACATAAAAATCCCACACTAAATCCTGAATGGTCAATATTTCTTCCGCAAAAAGGTTTCTACTACTTTTAAAGTTCCATCATCTCACCTTTTTCATTAACCAGTTAACATTTGAAGATAACGGTCAAAACAAGTATGAATAAAAAAAAAGCATGAATGGTGAGTGGTCTCAAAGTGGGGTATGATTCCTATCGAGGTGTCGAAGTCGAATTCTTAATAGATCGCTTTGGAAACGATTTATCGTGGCGTTAGAGTGTTAGAGTTAGACTCTCAGAGAGATCAATCGGAGGTTCTTTGATCATCGACAGACACAAAAGGCTCGACACGGGAGATGAAGTCGGTAGCCAGATTTGAGATTAGAGGTGCCGACGAATCTGGTCTCCTCCAGGGCTGTCCATTTCCTCCATTTCGTCATACCGCTATTGTCACGTCGGACAGGAGTTCATTTGTTTCATGGCGGGCGGCCCAACAACCACCGGGTTGCCTCTGCCGGTAATTTCGTACGTCAGCGCCGAATATTAATTCGAATTCCTGGCCAATGGAAAAAAAGTAGCCCAATGGGTGCTGAGGTACTAGAGTTGGTGTTGAAACTTTTTGTCCCGGTAAATGAAATATCTTCAGTAGCCGGACGTCCCGTAGCGCTCGCGTTCGATTCCATGCTTTGTCGAGCGCGGATTCTTTAGAAGACTCCCCGTCGCGGATAAGTGGAATCATTTCAGCGATCCGTGGATTGACCGACCTTGCTACTGGACCAAAAAGAGTCTAAAGATAATCTATCGGCTTTTTGAATCCATCTCGGACAATAAGGGAGATCGATTCCTGTTCTCACGTTCTATGTCCTCGTAATTGCTTCAAATCAGGATGAAGATCTTACAGATTTCTTGAATAAGGAACTCGCTCTTTGTACCGAAATCTTGCTGAAATTCAAGGAAGTAGTTTCAAAGCGGAAAGGAATCAATTTTAGCTAAATAGGGAACCTTGAGACTTGTAAAGCACAGTATGGCTAGCCTTGATTAAGTTCAATCCAAAAGCGCACTCAGAAAAATAATAATGGAAAGATAACTGAACCGTATTTGTAAACTGATTGCAACTACCTCTTGTCCCCCCTTTCATGTCTTCTTTCTTGGCTGTATTGTCTCATATTCTTTTTGCTCTCTTATGTTCTCTCTTACCTCATCGCCAATAGTACCATAGTCTACTACTGTTTCTTCTTCCTCGCGTATGAGTGTACTCTCCTTCCTCCTCTCCCTCTATGTTTCTGTTCAAAAAAATATATTCTTACTCCTCCAATCTATTTAGTAATTTTTAGTAATTTCTCCCCATTCTTTTCCTCCTCTTTCTCCTGTTCTTGCATCGAAGTCTCCCCTTACGATTAGCATTAGAGTCACCGCTTCTTTCTTTCCTTCAATTAACTCTCTGAAATCCTATGTTTTTCCCTACATAACTCCATTTACGTATACCCCTACTATCTTCCAACTCTTCTTCCCTACCCTTATGTCTTCTTTTATGAATCCTTCTTTTTGCTTTTTTAACCCATTTCCACTTTTTTCCCCTATCAAATCATTTTTTACTCGCCATACTTCCTATTACTCCGCCCTTTTTATTTATTCTCTTTGCCTCTTTTACCTCCTACATATATCCCTTCTGTGGCCTTTCCTTTACTCTCTCTCACCGCCTTTTATCTAGACATGTCTTCACCATCACCACGACTTTCCACTGTCCTAAATTTTTTATAAACTTCCTATCCTTTCTTTCTAAGCCAGCTACGTTCCAGTAACATAGCTTCCATTATTTTCTTTTCTTATTTATATACGAATTTATACGAATTACGAAAAAAACTAGGAACATGATGTAGTGGAGGAATTAGGTATTTCCAGAGAAACATGCGATGATTTGCATTTGGAGACAGTAACATTTTGCATTGATTTATACAATATGAAGGTAGCTAGTTATGTTGTTAATTTCTTCATCGAAAGAGTTAATTATTTAGTACAAGAAGGCATTTTGCCTACAGTTGAAGAAATAATTCGGGAAGAAGTAACAATTGATAATTTGGAAATATTAGAAGAAAATTTCAAATTAACTAATTCCGAAATAGTAGAAAAAATTGATGAAGCAGTAGACACAATTGATCCTTTTGGAGGTTTAACTCCAGAATATTAACATTTCAAACATTTGGAAGGTTATTTTTCATTTAAACCACCTTTTGGTTGTATGATCGGACAAATTGATAAGCCCAAAAAAGTCAAAGGTAAAATAACAATTCAACCTCAAAATGTTGTTGGCAAGGTAAAAACGTTTTAGATGCAGAAATGAAAGAACTTTGTGTATGGAATAAAATTAAAGACTTTAATCTTGTTCGAAATGTTTCTATTGATGAAATGTATGACATTCGAGAAGGTGCTGCAGTAGATGTAGTAAGTAATGTACTGAAGAATCTGTTGTTTGAACTTGAAGCGTTTCATTTAAAAACATAGAATTTCCAACTCTTAGATTCAATTATGGATTTAAAACCAATAAACCAACGTCGACTCTTTCTGATATGAAAATCAAAATGTCACCATCCGAAATGACCTGTTTATTACGATATCATGTTTAATAATTGGAGATTTAGTGCCTGAAGAAAAGTTCCAAAAAGTAAATTGATATATTTTCGTTTATGAACATTGCGAACTTCACTTACATCAATAGAATATGTTCATCACGATTTCAAGTCCGATTGGAAGAAACACAAAGTTTCTGAAGATCACCCAAATAGACTAAAATAGACTTATAGTTATTGTTTCAATGAATTAAGCGAAATACTTATTTTCCTGTTTAGAATGGTTCCTAATTTGAATTGTTCTCAAATTAAAACTAGAAGCTTACGAAAATAAAAATAATTTTAGTATAGCTAAAACATTAAAATGATTTCCCATGTATCTGGAGTAACTAAAAGACATCTTAGAAAAAAATAAAAGAAGAAAGTTTAACCTACAAGACCCTTTTGGACCTGACATCAAACCAAAAAAATTATGTTTCTCTAATTTTGGGTTGAACTTAAACGAGACTAGCCGTGATGGTTAATTGTAATAGGGTAATTAATAACATCTATACCTCTGAAATAGAAGACAATATATATATAAAAAGGGAGTAAATTTGTTGATTCCGGGTCTAAACGATTATAAGATCAAAACTCAAAGGTTGCTTTTGACCTGCCAAAAAGTCTATTGTTCACGCGATAATTTGGTTAAAGTAACTAATTGTTCTCTCTTTTCAACTCACCGCTGTCTCGGCATCAGCGGTTCCTTTGACGTAATTAATAGTCCTTCAGAAATAACCTACTACTTCTGCTTAAAGCCTTAAATGATTATCCATCCATCTTCCTGATTCGACTGTCGGTTGTCCGACACTCGATAGCCCATTTCCCAGGGAACTGGTAAACTGGTTCGACGTCGGTTGGCATCTTGTTAAAGAGGCCTTTCTGTAATATCATATTCTCAGTGTGGTTTCACAGAAAACGTTATTAATTACCCGACCAAAATGTCTTTTTTAACATCCTACAGAAACTGCGGTTGGCATTTAAATATTAAATATTATCTTACATCAGATAATAGAATTCTATAGGATTATAATTTAACAATTTAGATTTTCCAATCAATTATATAAATAAGTACACGCGTCGATTGCATCATCCGGATCGGCAACTTTTGCTCGTTACTCGTTACATGTTGATATTGAAGCATGGCTGCCGATTAGGCTCGCACTAATCGCGATATCGACAGGAAGACGTCAGCTAACAAGGTAACAAGCCATGCGACCATTGGTTCTCATTCTATATCTTGCAAATGATCATTTGTGGTTCTACTCTAACAATGCAGCAATTGAGCGGTTGGGTGCAATAAGAGCCTACCTGTGTTTTTCAGAAGACAATTGTTTCTCATTTGTTTTGCACATAACTTCATGAAGAACGAGTGAAGAACAAGTCGACGTGTCCAAATGACAAGATGCCATCTCGGAGAGAACAGATGAAAAGGTGCTACCTTGCGTGGCAAACTCTCGAAGCTTCAAACATCCCATATAAACTGTATTGGGAATATCAGTGCCCTCAACTCTGTAGCGCCTTTTTATTTGGTCTCCGCGAGTTAGTTCCTTTCTCTTTGGTCTTTTCGAGATGCAACTTTTTAATTTGGGTAAACTGAGGTGACTTCTGAAAATGCAAGTATCCTCTTATTGCATCGAACGGTTTCATTGCAGAGTGTTAATGTACTCTTGAAGAATAGATTTGAAAATTGTGTTTACTGCATATAGTATAGACAGAAAATAATAAAATTTCATTAGGAACATAAAAACGGTGTCAAAACTTACTCAAACAAAATCGAACCACAGTTGGTTAATTTCGAGCAACACGACCATTAAAAGCAATTCAATTTTTTTCTCAGGTTTCAGATTGATCATGACAGTGAGGAAAGCTGAAATTCTTAATGAATTTGTAAGAAAATTAAATGAAATTAAAATTGAAACCCTAATTTTTTTCTGTATAGAGCGTTATTCAAGCAAGTATCCCCTATCGAAGAACGCGCATACCGGTGATTTAACAACTTGTCACGTACTTTATCAATTTTACTCAGAGCAATCACTACGTATGAAATTTATGCATGTATATGTAAGATTGTTTATCTACCGCAATACGCATGAGTGTCCATGACTTTACGCCTACGATAAGCATAGCTTCTCGAATACGATCCTGAATGCATTAAAGGTAAACCGACCCTAAGAAGCATTAATCCTGATTCCGTAAATAATCCGGTGTTTGGTTGCATTCTTTGATTAAAATTGTGTCTCCTTAAAAGCGGTGTTCGAATAAGCTGGGTTTTATTTGAAAGATTATAGGCGTTAAAACTGGAAGAGGAAATAACTAACGACTTGTTAGTATATTGTGACTGGTTAAGATACAATAAGTTAACATAAACTGAAAAAGAGAGTATATATGACTTTGCATTAGTTAATATACCCAAGCCATCACTCATTATAAAAAATATAAAAAATGTTATTATTCAGGGAAATTAGGAGTACAAATATCTGGGAACAATAAATGATAATAAATTAACTTGTAAACGACATGCAGAACAAGTTATAAAAAAATAATACCCTGGTCTGGTATTTTTAGAAGATGTAAAATTTATTAAACTTATGTAATCACAAACTGGGCTTCTACTTCAGAACATTTACTAGATAAAATACAAGGACTTCAAAATAAAATACTTAAAACCTGGTACAATTTTTCAAAAGAGATGCCGACCATGGAATTATACAAAATCACAGAGCTTCCAGATGTACTCGTACGTGCTCTTCGGGATATTGAAAGAGCAAAAATGATATAAAGAATTGTAAATAATCTAATAAAAACTGATTATTAATTTGAAGTAGGAAACGATGTACATAATTACGTCACTAGATTATCTGGCGAGTTAAGGAATAAATACCATAGAACAAGAACAGCGCAAAGATCACGTATTAACTTTAGTATTATACAGTTTTTAATAATCTTCCCAAAGAAATTAGAGAAAGTCAGACGATTTATAAATTTGTATAGAACATAACAGAGCATCATTTAAAAAGAATAATTGATAGAATTATAAAACCTGTTTGTCTGTAGAAAGGAAAGTTGTACAATACATTAAATTGGTTGATATTTTAGTGGATAAAATGATAAGATACATATAAGTGATAAAGTATAAAATGTTTACTGATGAACCAGTTATCAGGCATCGTCTCTTTATGATTCACATACTAAATTAAACAAAAAATGTTTTCATTGGGTTACATTGTATATATCTTGTATTGTCCGGAAATTTTTTGAACTCTCATGTGAATACAAGTTCATCCAAAGAGGCCATATTTTGATGCTTATTCTATAATAGTGCCTATAAAATTTAATGTAAACAGTTTTAATGGCCTAATTATGTATACTTTAATCATAAATGTTTGTGACCATTAGAGATATCCAATCTTCCCTTACGTGAAAGTAAGTGACGATAAGAGACATGCAATCTGAAGTTGAAAGAGTCGCAGTTGCATAGGTGATAAGCGATGACTTGCAACAGCCTGAACTTCTGTTCGCATGTCTCTTATCATCCTTTATTGTCATGCATGAGATCTTGTCAGACGAGACGATATATATATTTAATTAGTGTTATAGGTATAATTAGGTAGGTTAAAATAGTAGAAGTATGATTATGGAAATGAATTTCTTTCTGTTTCATTTTTACAAAATTTTCTTATTATACTCAGAAAAAAGATTCTTTGATTCAAGGAAAATCTTTAAGATTTGGTTAATTTTGATTAAAATAAAAAAATAGTATTATTTATGACATGCCTTTAGTTCGTACTGAAGAAGCAAGCTATTATCTCTTTAAACCTCTAACAAATTTTTTTTTAGACTTTACAGCTATGTATTTGAAAACTGAATTCACCAATTTTACGCAAATGTAACGTCTAAGACCATTTTTTTCCCATTTTTTTTCATTTTCGGAAATTTGTATTTTACACTACACCTTAATACCTATATTCACAGAAAAACATTGGTGTGAAATTTGAAATTTTTTTGAAAAAAATGTGTGTCATTGAAATTTTGCACGATTTGAAATGGAGTTGGTCTTATATTCTCACATTTTTAATTCTGAAGATGATAAACTGGTTTTGTCTTAATCTTCACGAAGAAATCGAGCGCAAATAAAAATGAAAAAGATGTTTGCTACCGAGAACGTACTCATGTGGCATGCATTCCTACCCACGTTTTAAATTATTGTATATCAAAGAGACTGGTTTTATGCACTCAAAATTCGATTAAAGATTTTTATGATTGATCCAGAAGTTTATTGGATATCCTTGTATTATCAGAAGTAAATTTTTGCGAAAAATGGATGTAAGATGTTTTGAAAAAGTGTTCTTCAATTGGTTGGGCTAGACAGAAACACCTCTAAAATTTGTTTTTACTGTCTCAAAAAATTCGGAGAATCTTTTTTTCACCAAATAATACAAAATGAGGGGGCGAGACTTAAAAAAATTAAATTGTTGCTTTTTTCAACCACAATGTAAATTTTCCTTGTTCAAAATAAGATGCAACAAATTTGACACTAATTCTTCTCTGTGAGAAAGGCTTGAAAAAGTAAATTTTATTTCATTTGTATGAGAGAGGAAGATAAAATTGGGGTACTTTTATATGGTCATTTTAATTCACTATGTGTGTGTAATAACCAGTTGCAATCGTCAAAGTAACGGGCTAGTATTCAGACAATTTGTCATCTGGGAGACTCGATGGTGCGATGACAAATCTCATCGCATGCACATTGACGACCGTCGATATTCGACACTCGATAATGGCAGAGCCATCGATTATATCGGGCACACTCGCCTCGTTAAGCTGCACATGCAAATCTTTCCAAACGAGCGACATGAACGCGCTTACGCAAGTATGTGCACGCGTATCAACATACCCAACCGGTTTATTAATTCTCATTTCTTTTCTTCAAACTCACCATTTCTACTATAATTTATTAGTTCATTTTGCTTTACATTGAACTACATAAATGTAAATTTAAGTAATTAAATATTATATATTAAGAAATAAATTTTTTAATCAAATTTATACGATAATTTTCAAAAAGCCTGCGGGAATCGTAAATGGGAGATGCATCAAATGCACACCGAACAATTGACATTTTGTGCTTTTCCCAACAGATGTGAATCAATGTACTTTTCCCAACAAAACGAGGTGAATGTTGAAACTTTTCGTAGCATGAATAGTCAGAGATGTTTAAGAAGAAGCATACCTTCAAGCTTTTAACATCTTTTTTTACACTTAGCGTCAAACGACGTACTTTTGGTGGCGTTTTGAGCCGAATGATGTTAAAAGTCCGCCGTTTGACAGCACCGTGGGATCATTTCACGCTAACGTCAAAATCTGATTAAAAAGTGATGTCAAACGTTTTGGTGCACGAAGAAAAATGGATGTTTACCGCTAACATTTAGATGCTTCAGGTTAACATATATAATGTTTAACTATAGGATAGCCATCTGGATGTTAAATGTTAGCTTCTGTGGATATTAAAGATATGCAATGGAGAGCGTTCTTACCTTCAAGTATTTTGAGGAGAAGAAACAGCACTTTCATCAACCATTTAATTCTATCCAAGCAATTGACAGCATTATTAATAATATTTGTGAACAAAATGACAATGAACAATGAACAATGACAACAATGAACAATGACAACAATGACCATCAGCTTCATCAAGTAGCCGACAGAGGTCTGACATATTTTCTTATGTACGAGTTTAAAATCTAGGATGTTTAAGTCTAACATGAAAATATATTTAAGCTTGATATCTCAAAAAGATAGTAGAAGTTTTGTGTTAAATGTTGATATCTGCATGTTTTGCTGTCTTATACTTTGAACATCTAGGATTGAACATTCATTTTTCTCCGTGTGTATGCTGTTCTTTTTAATATGTATGCTATTAATCCGTTTGGTATTACATTTTCGATGTATTTTTGATGTAAATGTTTTAAGTGTTGACTACATGTTATGATATCATTGATCGCCAAAAGTTGTTGAGCTCAACATCTTTGGCAATAAAATATTTCTATAATGTTAAAAGTAGTACTTTTAGCAACAACAAAAATTCGTTCCGTGACCCTTTTCACATTCGTCTTTTATGTTTGATGTGAATCGATGTACTATTGGCGGTGTATTTTGTGAAAAGTCGGATTATTCCTATTAGTTGGGAAAAGTACAAAATGTCAATTGTCGGGTGTGCATTTGAAGGTAGCTCGGAAAACGTAGGGGAATTTCATCGTTTATCTCCGCTGGAGACACTTTTATGGTATACATCACATTACACTAAAAAATGTGTATTGTATTACATAAATTGTACGAATATACCTATGTCCTGCGTCCGAAAAACGATATGAGTAGTTTGAATATAGACTGTTCTGACGAGTCAGTGGTAGAAACAAAAAGTTTTGGATCGAGTGGCGAGATAAGTCCATTGTCTCCCATGTTCAGTTTTACGTGGTAATTGTTCGGACACCATATGCCTGAGCATCGTATAGCCTATAGCTGGCTCAGAGAAACGTTAAACAGAGGAAGCTCGGCTCATCTCGATCGTCGCGCGATACGATCCGTCCGGCTCTCTTCCTTCCTAATTACAATATTTTAATTTCGACGGCATGTGCGCCCCACTGCGTTCCCAAAAAATAACGAGGCACGAAACGAGAAAGAGGTAACTGTTGGCTAAACATTCGACTGTTATCGCGATCGCAATAATTAATTAGCCGGGAGATAAGGCACCAGACTGCCTGGCTGCAATGCCCGCTGAACTCATGTCGGCTCAAGCCGCGACAAATTATTTATTGTTTCCTGCTTATGACCATTCGTATGCACATATCCCGCATTTACACATGCAACATTAATAAATTTACTACATCTCTCTCTAGAACAGCAATAATCATAATTTCATCAATTTTCTGATTATAAATCTAAAGAATCTAATATTTATAAGTTCTGTAAAGGGCTGTCCATAACACAGAAAAACGCCGGTCCTCAAAAGTACGTCGATTCGATGTTATTTTGAGTTGCAACAAAAATGTAACACCGAAGAATGAGAATGCAGCTATGTTCATGTTACAAATTCATACTCGAAGTACTCTCATTCTGAGAAAAAAAAATGTCGATGACATAACAAATGGGCTGCAACAAAAATGATCCCACTGTTTGTCTGTTAAACTACGTTACCAACTTTAGGCTATTCTTGATCTCCCTCCCCCTACTCCTTTTGATAAGTACCAGGTTAACATTTTAATTAGTTGTAAAAATGAAAATTGTATGTCAAACCTTCTGGTAACCATTTTTCAAGAAAGAAAAAGGTAATAATCCAAACCAATAACACATTTCTAAAAAATTGCGAACTTCATCAAGTTTGTAAACTATATTTAAGTAAAACAAATATCTTTTGGTAAATTGACTTAACCATTAACACCTCACTTAAAAGAAATCTTAAGTATTCATAGGCAACCCTGCATATTGCAACAAATTCTTGCTTAATGTCGCTCTTTTAAAATGTCTTGAAGATCGAAATGAAATCTACTTTGTTATGAAGATGTTTGGTGTACTGAAAAAGGAACACCCAAAAAGTTCACAAATCAAAACTAGACTTCAAGATTACCCGCTTTTCCGGCTCATTAGAGACAACTGTACAATAAATGTACAAACAAAAAAGAGCAAAGACCTTCCTGTGGAAGTTAGGATTTGCTTTTTGGGTAAATTGAATAATTTTTTGAAAGAAATTTCACTATATGGAATTGATGGGATTTAAAAATGCGCGATCGGAACGGAAGTTTGGAGTAACTTCCGAAAAATGGTTGAATAGTCGATATCCTTTCAGGAAGTCAAAGATTCGGCTGATGGAAACCAAAGAAGAAAAGAATTGGAAGAGAGGTAGGGTGATGAGGAATAAGAAAGGATGTGGTTAACCCACGGTCAAATCGAGCTTTTGCCAGGCTTCAACATCCTGAAACTAGTAACAATAAAAGAGCCAACGGTTGGAACAAAAGTAAGAGGGACACTGCCCCTGCATCCTGTTCATCCATCCGTTTTGGTGCGCGTTGCGTTGCTTTTGCTACCGTTTAAACCTAACCAGGAGTCACTCACTTGACACTTTTAAATTGTTTCAAAGATACAACACATAATTCTCTCTCTAAACAAAAATTATAAACTTTCCTTTCATTTTAAATGTAATTAACATAAAAAGTGATCTCCCTGATTGATTAACTAATTGGATAGATTGATTTTTGTTTTCTGTCATAAATTTGAAATGGAAAATTAAATCTCACCAAGGAATGGAAGAATAGACCGAAGAACGTTTGATATTCAATTCTTTGTTTTTTTTTTATGTTTAGACAAGGGAACGTCCATTAATTACATAAGGATTATTTTTAAAATTTTAGACCACCTCCCCCCTATTGTAAGGATTCGTAATATTTTGGTGACTCCCCCCCCCCCCTTTTCCCTTCATACATAAGGTTTTATACTTGTACTCAGTATATCAAGAATATATCAATTATTTTTACTGTAGTCGAGATTTCAAAATATTTAAAAGATTTCCAGTTATTTGAAAGCATTTCAAGAGAAAAAAAGAATTTTAATGTATTTAAAGGGGTTTCAAATTCTTTATATAATCACAAAATTTTTACGAAATTTAATGAGATTTCCAAGGCTTTTTAGGGATTTTATGAGACTTCAAGTGATTTTAAAAGACTTCAAGAATTTGAAGAAATTACCTAGTACAATTTCAGAGAGAATCTCAATTTTCAAGGGATTTTATAAGATTTTAAGGGACTTCAAGGAGTTTTATCATATTTCAAGAGATTTTACGGGATTCCGACGGATTTTCAAGGATTTTGAGGAATTGAGAACGATTTCCGCGGATAACGAAGGATTTCAAGGGATTTTAAGAGATATCGAAACATTTTGAAAGAAGTCACGGCATTCTAACGAATTTCAAAGAATGATTTTAACGGATTTTAAGACATTTAAAGCGGTTTCGACGATTTTATGGGATTTCAAAGGATTTTAACGGATTTTAAAATATTGTGAGAGATCTGAAGAGCTGAAGAAATATTCTCACGGACATTAAAGATGTCATTGAATTTCAAAGGGATTCCAAAAATTTCAAGGGATCTCGTAAAATTTAGAAATATTTCACAACATTTCAAAGGATTTTAAGAGATTTCAAAAGATTTCAAAGTATATCCACGGATTCTAAAGGAGTTCGTAAGGTTTCAAGAGATTTACCGGAATTTCAAAGGATTTCCCACTACGACACACGCTTTTTAGGGATTTCGAGGAATTTAAATGGATTTTGAAAGATTATATGGGACTTTTATGGGGCTTTCAAGATTTGAAGCAATTTCGAGGATTTCAAAGTATTTTACGGAATCTCAGAGAATTTTCAGGGACTTTCACAGTTTTTGAACGATTTTAAGGGATCGCCAGGGAGCTCCATCGTTTTAGAGGGATTTTAAGAGAGATGATGTACGATATCCATGGAATTCAAAGGATTTCAAGGAATTTTTACATGATTTAAAAAATATTAAGAGATTTACAAAATTTTCAAAGGAATTCACGGGATTTTGAAGGATTGCAGAGATTTCCAGAGATTGCACGAGATTTCATGAAAGGTGTATACCAGATTTCAAGAATAGTTAACTTCTCAATTCTATATTTATTGGATGTATGTAATATGAAATGTTACACAATGAAAGATAAATAAGGGAAAGAATGATATAATGTGTATAATAGTGTAAAAAGTAATGTTAACAGCCAAATAAACCAGCTTCATTGAGCATATTTTTTTAAAAATAATCAGAAAGAGGAAGCTTACGTAAGAAATGCTTTGGATGCCCCCCCTTGCCCCAAAGTAAGGAATTGTACGATTTTCCCACCCTTCTCTCCCTCAAAAATACCCTTTAAGTAATTAATGGACGCTTCCTCAAAAATCATACTGATTCCGTTACGGTATTTCTTTGAGAATTCACATCAAAAATAGTTAAAAGAACTGAGGGAACAGATTTGCGGGTAAATATATGAAAGAAGTAAAAATAATTATTTTTAAATCAATTGATATCCTTTGTTCTCTTTTTTGATTTGAAAATTTGAAAAAGTTTCGCTATGACTACGAAAATTATGGCGAATTTTTAATATGTACACTTTTTGCTAGTGAATGATAATAAAGAAAAAGAAACTAAAAAAATTTATGTTTTAATTGGGAATTTTTTTTTAATGGTATATATATTATATTATATTATTATTATAATGGTATATATATTCTTAGATGTTCAGCTTAAAACAAATAAACATGATATTTTCTTGTTTTTTCAGAGAAAAAAAATTTTGTTGTCAAATTGTCTCATCCTTACTGAAACGAACATTGAATGAAGAAAAAGAATCTCAAACCGTATCATTAGCTCAGTCACACGATAAACATATGCAAGTATTGATCAATCGAAAAGTTGACGACCCTCCAGTTGAAAAACAGTTGCTTTCTGCGGAAGATTTGATTAGGATACAGACTAGTCTACATTTTTGAGTCAAAAAAAGACGACGGCCATTGCTTCAGCTGTTCGCGTAGCCACAAAGAATGCAAAAACTGTTTAACCAAATTTGAAAGAAAAGCTTTCAATTAAAATCCACTGTGTTGATACATATTTGAGTACAAAAATATTTCATTTTACACACGTGATAGCTGACAAAGTTTCGGCTGCATCTGAAATAGTTGCTTATTGCACAGATCTTGAGGGTTTGATTGAGTACATCAAAGAGAAACCATCTTTGTCTATCACTTCAAATTGGGGATTGATGGTGGAGGAGGATTTTTAAAAATATGTTTATCGATTCAATCATCAGCAGAAAACGAGATTTCACTTAAACTCAAACAGAAATTTGAAGATGGTATTTCCGCCAAATGCTTTCAGGATTCGGGTGCCAAAAAATTGATGATACTTGCTCTTGAACCTGTTTCTCAGGGAAATTATAAAAACGTACCCAAACTTTTGCCTGCTTCAA
>JAUMHM010000089.1:6750026-6773510 GCA_032362435.1 Melikaiella ostensackeni | reverse complement strand
CGGTCCGGTTTTCGAAACGTCATCTTATATATGTTTTAAAATAGTACAATAAATTTTTGTCTGGAAGAGGTTGGTTTGAGGTTATTTGAGTCTTTATTATGAACATAAGTTCCCTCAGACGTAAAAAATTGGAATTTCTTCTACTTTTAATTTAAAAACACACATGAACAAATATTGCGTTTTGGATATTAAAGGTGGTCCTATTCTTTTTAAAATCATATTGACATTTCGCTCATCAGAAATCCTCTTCCTAACTGCCTTTAGGTTTGAGTTCAGGAGCGAGATACAGATCAGTGTTAAGTTTATGATCAAGCTTGACTCGTGAACGGCAACTAGGAGGGCCAAGGGGTCATAATCGATGGTTGAGGTGACATCTTTGGCAAAGTCAGTGGCAATTGGTAATAATATGCGGTGTACCGTGGAATGATGTCTTTACGGTCGCCACTCTAGGTTTAATTTATCGTTTTACGATCTTCCATTTACTATTCTACCCAAACCGAAGGCTCACTCGGGTAGACTTTCATCCCAAAGTGGGCTGAGCAAGGGAGACAAATGAACCGCGAAACAAAGGACCGCCGCGGAGTGCGGGGCGTGGCGTCTCCGCGTTGTAGCATTGTCGAGCTTGTATTATTGTTGAAACCACCGGGGTCAACTTAATTGGATTTAAGTCGAATTGTTTGCGCACCCGCACCACGGGTTTCTCTTTAGCTCTCTATGAATCTATGGAGGAACCTGTAATCTCTAAACTGTAAACTGTAAACTGAAAAGTATACGCTGAGACTTTTCATGTTGTGACTTGTGACCCTAGAACCATAGTACAGAAAAACAAAAGTTAAAATGTGTTGCGGATAAGTTTTTGAAGAGTTAAAAGTTGAGCGTATTTCGGCGCAAGTTTCACCGAAAGAAGAATAATTCTGACGTCATCCACTACGTCACGTTATCAGCTGTGCTAAGTGAGACATTTGGTGAGCAAGTTAAAGTAGAACGTAGAACCGGTAACAAAGAACACAAATCAAACATTGTTCTTGCTTATAATTCTTCTCTGAAATAGCTTAGACTATTGTAAACGAACTACAACTTATTTAACACCACTTAGTAAAAAGAAACCTACACAAATATTGTAAACATCTAGGAGCTTCCAATTGACAAAAATACATTAGAAAAAAATGTTCAAGTCCAAGGAAACAAAAACAGAAAATGTCAAGGAAAAAGTAGGTTTTTCAAATTGTCATTTTTGTGTTTTTCAAATTATTTCTTTCTTGATTTCATACCTAGAAAAATACATTTAAATTCAAACATGAGCATTTTTCAATTCTGAAGTTTATCTATTTTTCAATCACTGATCTTTTCGAATGACTAAAAACTTGCTGAAGAAAAGGCGCTACTCTGTCCTGCAAAACAAGAATACTCGTAACTTACATTTGGGTCTTGGCACCTAATTCACAAAAAAATTTTTTTTTAGTTAAGATTCACAAATTTCGTAAACATCTAAGAGCTTTTAATTGACAAAAATACATTAGAAAGAAGTATTAAAGTCCAAGGAAGCAAAAACAGAAAAAGTCAAGGAAAAATCAGGTTTTTCAAATTGTCATTTTTGTGTTTTTCAAATTATTTCTTTCTTGATTTCATACCTAGAAAAATACATCTAAATTCAAACATGAGCATTTTTCAATTCTGTAGTTTATCTATTTTTCAATCATTGATCTTTTCGAATGACTAAAAACTTGCTAAAGAAAAGGCGCTACTCTGTCGTGCAAAACAAGAACACTCGTAACTTACATTTGGGACTTGGCACCAAATTCACAATAAATTTTTTTTTTTATATAGTAATCTTTTTTTTAGCTAAGGTTCACAAATTTCGTAAACATCTAAGAGCTTTTCTTGGACAAAAATACATTAGAAAGAAGTATTAAAGTCCAAGGAAGCAAAAACAGAAAAAGTCAAGGAAAAAGTAGGTTTTTCAAATTGTCATTTTTGTATTCTTCAAATTATTTCTTTCTCGATTTCATACCTAGAAAAATAGATTTAAATTCAAACATGAGCATTTTTCAATTCTGTTGTTTATCTATTTTTCAATCTTTGGTCTTTTCGAATGACTAAAAACTTGCTAAAGAAAAGGCGCTACTCTGTTGTGCAAAACAAGAACACCCGTAACTTACATTTGGGACTTGGGAGCTGAATCGCCATTGTTTCTAATATATTTCAGTGGAAAACAATTGTGATTCAGGTGCTAAATTCCAAGTGTAAGTTACGAGTTTTATTGTTTTGCACGACCGTACTGTGCTAGAGGGCACTTTCGTGCAATATTCATAAGATACCTAAATAATATAACAGTTTTTAATAATAAATGAAATCCCCTTTCAATCCCCTTTTTTTGTGAGAAAATACCCTTTTTACCTATAATTGAACTACTAAACTGCTGTGATGCTTGTAGATAGGTAAAATTTATAAAATAAATTTTCGGCAACGTTGCAGATATTTTAATCTATTTTTCGTAGATAACAATCGAAGAGCCTCAAGGTGCTATCTTCATGCAATATTCCATACCTTTGAGCCACAAAGTTTTGACATTTCCAAAATTAAATCTTGTATCAGTGTCCTAATTATTCTTTTCGGAAACAGTTATAAAAAAAATTGCTGCATGTTAACAGTAAAAGTCTTCATGTACTAATAACCTAACTTTGAAAGACCTTTCCTATAAAGTTGGCAAAATCGAAGATAGCCACCCTATGGTCTTAGGGTCACTTTTTGAAATTTTCACTCGTATAATTTAAAAATTAATTATCGTAATAAAGTGGATTTAGAGTAAAAAAAAATAATTATATACATTATAAAGCATCGTGAAAATTGTCACTTTACAGACAAGTTTCGAGATACCCGACACTCAGCTTGTGATTGCAACATAAATTATAAAAATTCACATTTCTTCTTATAACTGTATATTTTCGAAAGTAAATCTCAGTTTCGGGTTGTTGTAAAGATTAGCGAAAAATGTATCAAATCCCTGAAAGTTTTTCTAACGCATAACAACAGAAATAATTGGTCCAAATATTATTTTTCAGTTACATAAATTATTTTTAAAAATGTCATCCGAGAAGTGAGCATGAAACTAGCTTCCTGAACTTCCTCGAATGCGATTTGATACACGTGTGATTGCCATAAGGATCACGGATCGTTGATCAGTATGATGTTGCGCAATTGATCTTGGGAACAATTTTTTTATTAGCGATTGGCAAAGGTGATTCACCTGAGCTGAGGATCATTTCGATTAAGATTGAGATGTCAACATACATGTGAATTCGACCCAGATTTCGTAACCATAATCTGTGAGGTTGCTGTGATGCTGCGATAAATTAACGACCACTTCCAGCTAAATGTTTCGAGGATTGATCGATTTAGAGTAGAACTAATTAGTTGTGATTTCAGGATCGTGTGGCAAAAAATATTCGGGAATGGGATGAATGATCCTCATTTTAATAGACATAGATTCTAAGCTTTGATAGTGAAACGTTACGTTCCAAGTTTAGAAGCATCACGAATTTTTAAATTATAGTCTTTGAATTTCAATTATGTGTAATTGCAATTTTTCGGTTAAGTCATTAGATATATTCGAGTCAAGGGAGCTTTCAAAATTGGAAATTTTCAATATTTGATAATCTAAGCTTCTAACAATAAATTAGACCAAGAACCGAACTTTAAAGAACGGCACGGAAGTCTATGGCTTAATGTCTCTGTTCAGTAAATTTTGAAAACATCTTTATAAACATAATCTCCAACAAAGTCCTTGTGTGAGAGCATTTCACAAAAAGTCTTAAAACGAGAAAATAATGTTTCCAAATATCATTACGATCGGCTAATTGCAGGGTCCTTGTTATATCATTGTCTCTAATGAGCCGATCATACTAATGCTTGGAAACATAATTTTCTCGTTTTAAGGCTTTTTGTGGAATTCTGTTACACAAGATGAATTTGTTCGAGATTATGTTTTCAAAGACTTTTTTAAAATTAACTATAATAATCTGCGACTTTATTCATTCATTCATCCATTCATTCATTCCTTTATACAATGAACACATGAAGGTGTTTTCCCTTTGCATGTGAATGCTTTATCGTTGATTTTCATGTTATTAATTTCGGGCTCTAGACTGAAGTGATTGAATTTCAAAAACCGTGATGCAAAATTTGAAAATTGACAATTTTGAACGACTTAGTTTCAAGATCCTAATTTACGAATGCTTCAATTTTTAACGCTTCAAGTTTGAACTCATTAATTTTGAAATTTCCCAATTAGAAAGCATATTATTTTCAACATTTTTGGAACAATTAAATTTTGAAGGTTCACAATATTTAAATTTCTTCAATTTTCAACGATGAAAATGACAGTGAATTTCTTGCACAGAAATTACATTTTTTAGTAAAAAAATGATTTTAGATTTATATTGAGGATTTAAGTGCTAATATTGCACAATAATTTTTAATTGATAGCCTTAATAATATAAAATTTTTTAATTAAAATCCTCCCTAATCGATAATAGTTTCAAATTCAAATATTCGAAATGTCAATACAATTTCACTATAAAACCTTTTAAAATTGCAAAATTTCTTATTGAAAGCCTTGATAGTCAGTTTTGAATTCAATAATTTCAGATTTATATATTCTAATTTGTTTGCTTCGATTTTAAACGTAAAAAATTGTCTAGTTTTTCAAGTTCTTCGAAATCGTAGAGGAGCTACAAGAGGCAAAGAGAAAAAATGAAAAAGTCAAAGCAATGGAAGGAAAAGTGATGAGAATAAGGAAAGATTTGACAGGAAAGAAAAAGGATGGAAAGGGGTTGAAAGAAAAAAAGAAGGGATGGAACTCGGAGGAATTGCAAAGACTAAGTAGTGTATGAAGAGGGAAGGAAATTATGTACTGAATAGTAGTAATAGTAGAGTATAGTAGAGGGAAATGTAAACGAGGAGATGAAAATAGTGATAAGAAAAGTAGAAAGAATATTAGAGGATACAGTTAAAGAAGAAGTCAGTGAAGGGGAAAAAATATTAGGAGAATGGAGAAACGGAAAGAGCATTGCAAAAGAATACAGAAGAAAGAAGGAAGAGTATAATGAGTTATGTGAAGGAAAGAAGTATGGAATGTACACTCGAACTCCAATATAAGGACAGTTTCGGGAGTTGCTTCGCACAGACCTTGCCCCTAAACCAGATCTCTCGAAACGTAAACAGTCAGGGTCGTGTGAACTCGCTGAACACTAAAAACGAACTGACACATGTGCTGACAGCTGATAGAATTATTCACTGCGGTACTTCCCCCTGTTATCGCTCCGCTACTGGTGGCGACGCACTGTTTACACTCCCTGCTGCTCCCTGCCCGCTGATAACTGCGGGGGCCAGCAGTTCTAGGAAGGCTTAAATTGGATGGGACTATATTAGAGTTCGAGTGTAGTAAATAAAGAGAGGAAAAGAAGTGAGATGGTTGTATGAGAGGAAAGGAGGAGTGGGAAGAATAGCAAGAGAACTTTAAGAAAATTTTAGGGAACGAGGGATTGGAAGAAGAATGCATGAAGGCGGTAGCGGAAGATAGAGAAGTTAAAGAAGAAGAATGGGAGAGTGAGGAAGAGTATACGGAAAGCATGAGTGAAAAAGAGGAGAAAAAGGAAGCAATAATTTTTAAACGACTCAAATTTACTTAAAATAATTGAAAATTTTTCCATTTTGTACGGTTTATATTTTTAATGTTAGGAGATAAAATTCCAGGTCCGTGGACGGTCGCTTCGCGAGGATACGTTTCGTGCTCAGCTTATTGCTATTCAATATTAATCTTCGAGAAAATTTTGGGATCAGAGATAGTTTTGCAAGCGAAATTCTCTCCATGACCATGTAATAATCCCTTTAGAAAAATGTTAAACTACGTGAATAAATTGTTGAGGTAACTGAAGTTTTGAACCGTTTAGCATCCGGTTACGCCCAATTCTAAAGAAATTTCACTCATAAAATTCCATTGAAATGGTGCTCACTGCTCAGTTTCGTAATGGAAAACCAAAACCGCATCGCATTATCGAGCAAAAGGGAGGATCCTCCAGTTTGACTCCTGCTAATGCGAGTTTCTTGAACAAACAAGCGGCTGGTATGAAGCCGTTGCGAATTGCTGACAGATAGCAATAAATTCGACCATAGGAATAGGAAAAGTAGTCTCCAGAGACTTGTAAACTTGCCTCAAGAAGTGAAGATGCCTCCTAATGGAGCCCCTCTGAAATTTGACAAAGAACGACCGCCGTGGCGACGGGTGTCCCCACCTTGTTGACTAAATAAAGGATTGCAAATTTCAGATTCTAATGGCCGAACTTTACCTCGGATTTGTCCGGTTAACGGTCACCGATTTGTCACAGAGCTTAAAACCGGCCCTAGCTGACTCTTGGCTCTTTAATGCATTATTATTATTATTATTGTTATAGTCTAATCTCTTGTGGAGACTGAATCTATTATGTTATATTGTACTATTTTCATTCTCATCGGAAGTCGACTTCATGCTCCATAATCGCGATTCACCAAACTATTTTTCCGGAAATTTTATGACTAACCGCTTCTCATTATGAAGTTGACAATGGTATCGTTGTGCTATCATATTTTAAGGTACAGTAAGACATTTTACACAAAATTAAAATTGTTAGATTTTACAAATAGAGAATTTGCATGTATGAATATGGGTTAATTTAGAACCAATCTATTCAGATTATTCCATTTTTTAAAAAAGATAAGAGTGATAATCCAAACCATTAACACATTTCTAAAAAATTGCTAACTTCCTGAGATTTGTAAACTATATTTAAGTAAAAGAGATATCGTTTGGTAAATTGAGTTAATCATTAACTCGATTAAAAGAAATCATAAGTATTCATAGGCAACCCCGCAGATTGGAAGAAATCCTTGCTTAATGTCTCTTTTTTTAAATTTCTTAAGGACCGAAATGAAATCTACTTTCTTATGAAAATTTTGTGTGTACTGAAAAGGAACACCGAAAAAGTTCACAAATCAAAACTAGACTTCGAAACTACCCATAAAATAAGGTTGCCAAAAGGTTTTACATACAGATTTCGTTTTCACAAACATAAATCTTGTAATAACTTTTTAAGGTTCTTTCAATTTTACAACTAATTGAACACAGTAAAAAATAATGTTCATAATGATACGGGAATCAATATCATTTTGGTATGCAACAAAAATGATACCGAAATCAAGACCATTTTGATCGACTGGAATTAATGATCGATTTTTGAGGATATAATGATTTGATTCATTGATTCAGGTTCATGTATAATCAAGTCAAGCCGACGTGGCCGACATTCATGGAGTACTTTACCTCATACGTGAGCTTTTTATGATTTCTGAGCGTGCAGTGTACTTGAAAAGTTAAAAAATAACGAAACTTGATAACAGAATATATTTTCTGTTAAGTTTAGTTGTCACTTGCACACGTTTAGACAAAATATTTTGGTTATTACATCCGCACCAAAAACTGGCGGCCATTTTGCTTATGCTGACAAATGACCCTGAAAGTAGATCAAAATGATCCGAATGAACAGATCATTATGATCTCGAGAATCAAATGATCGCTGGAACAAAATGTTCTGCAACAAAAATGATCCTTTGTTTTTTATTGTGAAATGTTAACCTTGTACTTATCATAAAATAAGGTTGCCAAAAGGTTTTACATATATTCAGGTAGAAGAAATGATACCCTCGGTGCCTACAAAAAATGGTATTCTGAGGACGATTCCATATAGACACTAAGTGCATTCTGTTATTATGTACCATTGAGTACTTGATTTACATTTTTCTCTAATGTTATGATTTTTACAGATGTTTTTGATTTCAAATATATTTAATATACTTTTAGTCTACCATACATTCGTTTTTTCTAAGTATACTGTTAATATATAGTAATCAAAATGTCATCCTGGTACTTAATATAAATATAATAAGGTTGCCAGAAGGATGTGCATATAATTTGAGGCATAATAATTGAATGCAATTAAAATAAGTTATATAATTTAATGTAAAAATATTTTACTATCTTATTATTGTCTCTTTGGACTGAATTCTAAATTTGATATTTGGGGCTAAGACTTTCTGTATGGTTTCCTAAAATCTATTAGCATTCTTCGAACTTCGTTTTTTATGCATTTTCTTCCCGGTGAAGGATTTCTCTCATGATTTATAAAAATTATATTTGAAAAGTGGATTAGTGTTTCTGTCATTTAAAAAAAGAAAATCAACAAAAATTTAAAAAATTTTGAAAAATAATTGAAATGTTTATTCAGCTACTGTTGTCGTGAAGTGTTTGCAAAACATTGGATTAGAATTTTTTGGATTTTATACGCAGGAAGTTATATGAAAAATTATTTTATCTATTTTTATCTTCTGTTATTGTTAATATAGTTTTCAGTGTAATTGATAAAAATTTGGTGGAATGTTATTTTTTCATAGGTGTTACTGAAAGTCCGGTATAGGGGTGTCAAAGAATTTATTCAATCAGTTAAAATTAAGATTGGATGCATTACAGAAGGAATTATTGATAGAATGCAAGTTTCATGGGTTCTTTTCAAAACAGATATTTCATATTAACAAGAAAATATGTTTTGACTTCAACAAAGAAATAGGACAAAGAAACTTTTAATAAAAATATCGAAAAATTTAATAAATCTGATGAAAGGAGGTGTTTCCGGTTTCAATCGTGTGCAAAATTACGAAGAAGTGGACTGCAATGTTCACGAAACGTCGGCAAGATTCGTAGTTTTGCACACGATTGAAACCCGAAACACCTCCTTTCATCATAATGAATCATCGTGAAAGCATTAAATATATTATTCAATAAATCTATTTGAATTTTGTTGAAAAAGGCTGCCATGTACATATATACAATTAATATATGTTTTATTATTATAAATCAGTAATATTACATTCTCATCATAATGAGAAGGTTTTCAAAAAATTGTTGCAGCAAATTTATTCGGTCAATAATTCAAATCAAAAGTCAATAAAATATGTTAAAAACATATTTATTTAGAAAGGTTACTTGATGTCTCTACCACACCGCCGGTCTTTATCAAGAGTAAAATAAAATCTAGAATTAAATAAAACTTTAAATAAATATGAAGTCGTTCATAAAAAATAGTTTGGATATAAAACAAAAAATCAATAACCTTATAATACCTTCTACTCATTCTCATTCTTTAATATCTTTAGATGTCGTCTTAATGTTTGACAAAACATTCCCCTTGATTTAGCTTCGGATTGCATAGAAGAAAAATTAAATTTACGTACAAATTTAACTAAAATATCAAAAAATGAAATTTTAATTTCGGTTAGAACTGTTTTTAGTAATACCGTTTTTTCATTTAATAATCAATTTTATAAACAGTTGCCAGGTTGTCCAACGGAATCTCCTTTATCTTCCATTGCTTCCAACTTGGTTATGGAAGATGTAGAATAAAGAGCTTTATCAAAATTATCTTTCAAACCGATTCTGTATAAACAGTATGTGGATGACATACTCACAACTGTATCAAATAATAACATTTTAGAGCTCTTAAACTTCTTCAATAGTATTGATGAAACTATCCAATTTACACTTAAAACAGAAAAAAATAACACCTTAAAGTTCTTAGATGTAGAGATTCATAAATTGCCGAATAGCAACGTAATTACAAATTGGTATACAAACCTTCTTGGCCTGGTTGCTATTTAAATTATGAATCCCATAATTTGTTTAGTCAAAAGATCGGATTGATTAAAGGTTTATTTGATCGATGCATTAAATTAAGTAATATAAAATATAGGAAAGAAAATTTGGACCAAATAATAGCCACCTTGCAACTGAACAATTATACACTGCTCTTGATACAGAATGTCATTAAAGAACTTATCTATGAAACTTACAACACTTCCATTACAGACAAAAAGAAAAAGAAATGGTCAGGCAATTACACAAAAACTGATCTACAAGTTACGTCATTAAATGCAAAAGTTGTAATATACTCTCATCGGTTAAACCGACAGAAGATTAAAAAATAGAATTTACGAATGTAAAAGATATTGCAGAATTGGCAATTTAAACACAGCTAGGGACAATATTAATACCTTTAAAATAAGAATCTTTGAATCAATTTATATTGATAAAAATATCAAAACTTCAATAAATTGAAAATCCGAAATCAATGTATTATGTATCAACATCCCTTATTCTTTTTTTTCTTGAATCAATTTAACAATATTTTATTTCATTCTTCAAGCTTTCGCACGCTTTTTTGTAAAAAATCTTTTTTGACGACTTAAAATTTTGCAAACCTTTATATTTATTTAATTTTTAAATTTAATTCTAGATTTTATTTGACTCCTGTTAAAGACCCCCAGTGCGGCCGAAACGTTGAGTAACCTTTCTAAATAAATGTGTTTATAAGAAATTTTATTGCCTTTTGATTTGAAATATTGACCATAAGACAACTATTGTTCTGACGAATTTAAAGTCCAATTCTCTGAAGTGGAGAAACATTCAAAAAACTGCTAAAAACTGGAATTTTTCACACTTTTTCTAACATTTTAATAGGTGACACGAATGTCCGAAGATGTTAAACGTTTATATACTTTTTTCGATTCCAAATTACAGAGTTTATACTGAAAAAGCACTAAACTAAACTAAATCAATTTATAATCTGAAGTATTTAAGGAAGAATTTCCAATTTCCAATGGTGCCATTCCAAAGTCAAAGCCATCAAATTTACACAATATTTATTTTAAGGCCTTTCTAAAAGAAAAATTTCAAATTGAACGTTTTGAAGACAAATATATTCAAAAAAAAGATTTTAAAATTAGAGAATTCTACATTTCGGGCAATCAAAATTTGACAAATTCAAATAGAAACACTGAAAATTGTTCACCTAATAACTTCAATTTGAATTTTAACAATATTCAGCGATTGAACTTACAGGAGCAGCGTCATTTAATGCCTGAAATTTGAATAAGAATCATAAAAATAAAAATAAATATATAACTAAAAGTTCGAAGATTTTTAAACTTATTAACAATTTTTTGGCATTAAAACGATTTTCAAAAGATTTTAAGAAATTTCAAAGAATTTTAAGGGATTACAAAGCAATCAAGAGATTTCATAGAATTTCGAAGAGTTTCAAAAAAATTTAAGACTTTTAAAGGAATTTCACAATATGTCAAGATATTCAGAAGATTTCAAGAGATTTTCCAAAATTTCTGGAAATTATAAAAATTTTTAAGGAATTTAGTATGGGAATCCAGTGGTTTTGAAAATATTTTCAATAATTTTGGAGTATATCAATGAATTCTAAAGAATGTTTAAGCATCTAGAACTTTAGACAATTATGAATAAAGATCAATAGAATTCATGCAGTTTCAAGCAGTTTCAACAAATGTCAAGATAATTTATAAGATTTTAGGGGATTTTTAATAAATTCTAGTATGTAATTCTTAAAAATTGCAAGGGATATAGTTAGATTTTAATAAGTTTAAACAAATTTGCAATATTTTTGGGGTATATCAACGGATTCTAAGAGATTTCTAACGATTCCGAGGGATCAAAATGAAATATCAGGATTTTTTGGGAGGATTTCAAGGACTCAAAAAATATTTTAGGTGATATCCCTAATTTGAAGAAACCTTGAAATATTTGGAAATTTTTCAATTCCCGAAGTTCCCTAGAATATCTTCAAATATCTTGTGATCCTTCTGAACCCTAGAAAATCCTTTGATGTTTTCTGAAAATTATTAAAATTTCTTAAACTTTTATGATTTTTTTTAAAATTTGTTCAAACTTCTTAAAATCTCAAAAATTACTGGAAATATTTTGTGATCATTAAAAATGGTTGTAACTCCATCGACATCTTTTGTTAGCCCTGGCAATTAACCTTAAAATCTTTTTAAATATTTCGCGATCATTTGTATTTTGGAATCTACTGGCATTCTTGTAATCCTTGAAACCCATTCAAATCCCTGAAATCTTCTTTGATTTTTCCGATTTCTCAGAATCATCAGAAACGATATGTAATCTGATAAAATTTTTGCATTTTTGTCAGAAAAGTTATTAAAATTGTGTAAAATTTGACCCCCCACCAGTTTTCATAATATCTCCACGTCTTGAGACCCTCTAAACCCTCTAAACATGTTTTCGCGATGGTGTCAAAAAATGAAACTTAAGTTCGACAGCCAGCCGTATTTGACTAAACAATTTATCTTTATGACATGTTTCGATCAGAAGAAAATTTACAGAGTTATAACATTCATAACGTACCAAAAAAAGCACAAATGACAAATTCAACAATATCTTTATAAATAGGGGTTCCAATCGTTTCGTATTAACATTTGCATGTAAATTTCTTTGTATTGTTTCCTCACAGTCGGAGGTAAGTTGAAACATAAAATTGAAAAATATTGAAAGTGTCCATTTTTTTTATTTTGTTAGAGAAAAACCTCCCTTTATGAAGAAGGACATTATTTTTCAAACCTATGAGGAAGTGAAGTGCTCATAAAATGAGCACAAATAATTACACCCATAGTGAATACATTCATGGAATAAAATGAGCGCGTCGATCGGACCGCGCGCTGCAAGCGCATTCAAACTTGCGAGCGAAGCGAGCAGATTTAAATTTTGTTTTGAATATGAATTTTGTTTATTTATTATTCATTCACTTCATTTATTCTATGAATTTTTGTTTTCCAAATGTGCAAGCGAAGCGAGCAGATTTTCTTATACTGGAATCCTGAACTACTGAACCTCTGTGATTCCTGTGTTTTACATCTGCATTTTAATAATAAGCGCTGTTCAGTTGATCAAGAAATAGAATAAAAGATTTGAGATTTCTCAAAAAAAGACTTGAAGAAATAAAGAATTCTCTTTCAGATGGGGGAGGTTTTGATGGGTGCGTGATCGCCAGTAATAGTCCCCGTAATAACGATTTCAGCCATTTAATTTTGAGCTCACCATCCTCATTGCGAGGGAGGTGGATCGCCATCGTCGTAGGCATTCGCATTCGAATGACAGTAATATTGCCTTGTGGTTTTGTGCACCACGGTCTGATTATAGCCCACTTCCGCCGCGTAAACAACGGTCTCGTAGCAAACCTCTTTAATAGCTTTAACCCTCACCGAGCAGGGTCTTCTGGTACCTCAAAGCAATTATCTGCACCCCAATTCCATCTCTCGACTTTTTACTTTTTGCTCACTCAATAGGAAAATCATCTACCTTGAATTTGATAAAACAAGTATCCAAAATAACCCGGCTAAAAATCATATAAGTATGGGATTGATCAATCATTGACTTTCCGAAGCATACAAAATTTATGGTAAATGAGACAATCTCATCACAGAAAAAACAAAAAAAAAATGTGTTGCAGATAAACTTTGGAACGGTAAAAAATCGAACATATTACGGCGAAAGTTTCACCGAGGATAGGAGAATGATTCTTACGTCATCTAATAGGTCACGTTGCCAGCTGTGCCAAGTGAAACATTAGTGAGCAAATTGAAGAATGTAGAATCGGTAAGAAGAAAACACAAATAAAACATTGTTCTTGCTTATAAATCGTATTTGATATAGCTTAGACTATTGTAGGTGAACTGCAACTCATTATACATTGAAATAGTATATCAAAAGTATAGCTAAAGTATGGCTTAAGTATAGCTGAAGTATAACTGAAGTATGGAATTAAGTTCATATATACTTAAGTATAACGAAAGTATAGGCCATACTTCATTTGTACCTAAGTTTGGCTCAAGTATCGGACATAGAATAGCATTCATTTGTTTGTCACGATGCCCTAGCAACATTTCACTTATTTCTGAAGTTGTAAACATTATTTTTTTATGTAATGTGAATCATGATTCTGGATCCCTAATTTTATGCATTTCAGATCGACCATGTATCTCTTTTTATCAAGAAGACATCGGTAGACATTTAGTAGAAAAACTTTAGCAATACTTTTACTATACTTCAACCATACATCGTTAGACTTTGGCTGTATTTGAGCTATACTTCATTCAAATACTTTTAAACCTCTTTAAACTTTTTCTTCCTAATAAGATCATCATACGTATCTTGAACAATATCTATATTTGTATGAGCAATTATTCTTTCCGGAAGATCTACAAATTCAGTTTCATCTGATAAAGCTCTCATATTTTGTGTTAACTCATACGTTTCAAAAAATTTTCATAATTTACTCCTCTTCATACATAAATTTACTATTTCAGATCTAGTACCTCATTCTTTAAATGGCAAAACTCCTCTCAAATTTTCACCTAAAATGATTGTTTTTCCGCCGAATATTGTATTAGATTTCATAATATCTCTTAAAGTTCTATCTGCTATTTCTAATGCATACTCAGTAGCCACCGGTACTTCATCCCGAATAAATACATCAACATTTTTGAGATATAACCCTTCTTTAGATTGAACTTTTATACATGATGATGGATCACTATACAATGATACTGCTTTTGAAGCAATATTGTCTACATTCTTCTGTTCAAAATTTAATTTATTATAATTTTTCTCTGCAAAATCTAATTCTTCTTCAATATTAATCAGATCGATAGTTTTTAGTTCATCATTATCATTTTGTATATCAATTAAACCTGAAAAATCAGTTAAATCAAAACCTTCATCAGATAATATTTTATAAATGATTTTGAAAGCTTTATTTTGAACTTCCTTATTTTAAAAGTTTCTTCTGTAACCTCCTGACATTTGTACCTCGAATTCCTCACAAAGTTTACTTGGATGTATAGGTCGACAATGTACTAATATTCTAACGAACAATTCACGGAGACCTTGTAATATCATCTACAAAATAACTTCTTTCATTGCTCTTTTTCACTCATCATCATCTGCAATATGTTGCAGCCCCTTCTTTTGAAATTCTATAACATAAATGTTAGATTCTACATCATCAAATAATTTATGATAAGCAATCGTTTCTATTAAACAAATTACTTTTGATGCAAATACTTGTGTAAAAATAACAGGTCTATCTGCTGCAGTTTGATTTGGTAATAAAGTTTTTTTATCTTATTCCATTGACAATTGTACATATTATAATTATGAATGAATTAGACTTTCCGTATTTACTTACGATTGCCATAGAACCATGATAAAAGTCGCATCATACTACGTGATGATCCAATGAATGTTGAGGGCAATACAATCATTTTCCCTATATTTGTATTTGTGTATCATTTTCATCAGCTCTTTGTGCATATGCTTCACCAACCCTTTGTATGCTTCTGCTCCTAATTGTGTTTGATTTTTTCCACAATATTTAGATCTATCTTTTTCAACTTTAACATAATTACCCGTGACCCGCTGCTGAAATAATCGTCTACCGTGTAAAAATAGATTAAAGTCATAATCCACAAATGCAATATAATATTTTATATAATATAATTTTATGTACAATTTAATATGATAATAATAATAATATGTAACAATAATGTATAAACATTAAGTTTTTGCATTTTTGCATTTTGTAATCTCATTATATTTTCTATTGCTCTTAATATCTCTGCATCCAAACGTTCACTTTGATTGAATCGATATTGAATTGATTCATAAAAATCATATATAAAAATTTGTCCAAAGCATGGGTCATTACCCTCTTTCGAGCATAAAGTATTATCTATTTGATAATAGATTTGTCCCTGAATTTGATAACAAAAGGGTCATCGCCTTCTACCATTGAAATTAACTACATTTGCATGGAATGAAGCAAAAGAAAAAGAATTATTATAAAACTTCATAATTTCTTTGAAGTGGATTTCTCATTTAGTCCATCAAACAGTGATGATACCACCATGACTACAAAAATCGTTGAAAGATTTTTTTTTAAACCGGGAATAAACCCGAATCCCGCTTCTCATAAAAGCTTTTTTTATCCACGAGTCTAACTCTGAGATAATAAGCAGGTGCCCAGGTGCCCACTTTGTCTCTTCCTCCTAACTACAATATTTAATTAGACAGGTCTTTGTATAATATGCATTTACCCTATTATCTCCATCTTTGGGAAAGATCGGAACCTACGAAAAAAATAAATTTTGGCCCTAATTATAGTGAACGAGCTTGAAACTGTCAACGAAAACTGTTTCTAGGGTTCCCACTTTGAGAGAAGCCGCCGGTTCTTTCAAATTTTAAATTTTCCCTTGAATCAGGGAAATCTCGCAGCTGCAATATGACAATTATGACTATATGCCGCGAAGGCTCAGTTAGGTGTACATAATCTATCCTATATAGTGGGTAGCGAATTTTGAGGGAGACGGTAATGAATTGTATTTCATTTCAGTTGCTCTGAAACGTGTAATTTTGTTTCTCAGTCTGCTTAATTAGGCAGAGACATCTGTAAGCAAGGGTTCTCTTTTGAAACCTTTGAAAATTCTTCTGCAGCGATATAATCCGCAAGATTATTTTCTGGTTTGAGAAACACTGAAATATGCACGCTTCCTTGAGGCACGTTTCCTTTGGAACACTGTAATTTTATACTAATCTTCTTCGCCGAAGATGAGAAAATATTATCCTTATCTCTTTTCCAATTGCAATATAATACTTCTATCTATTACCACCGACCGGTACCAATGGAAAATTTTCAGTAATAGGAACGAGTAATAGAAACTGGCGATGATGAGGAATTCACTTTTTCCGAAGTGATACGTATGTTGGACTTAAGTGATTGGAAGAAATTTTCAAGATCAGCTGTGAAAATTACTGTGTGAGATGGGTTATCGTTATGGCGATAAATCAGCAATTTTAGAATTGATGTTAACCTTCTTTCGAGAGAAAAATGACGTTTCCTATCCTTAGGGATTAGGTCCAATCTTGTAGAAAGTTTCTTATAGTTTTTATGTATCTCTAACAAATCTCGAGTAGAAATTTAAAACCTATTTTAAAGCTGTAACTCCTTATGACTGTTACTCCTTTGACGCTATTTAAACCTGTAATCCACTATTTTCAACTTTCAACTCCTACATAATGAAACATTAGAACCTCTATTCACTCCATTTCAATCTACAGGCCCTATTTTCAATTTTTAAAAGCCACACACGGTGAAAAATAGATATTAAAACAGAATATCTAGATATTATCGGGTAATATCTTAGCGATTTATGTATGGGACATAAATCTTGATATTGAAGCAGAACTTCCGTAGATATTAGAAAGGAGATTGACCCTAGCAATATCTGAGATTTTAACCGAAAGAATCCAAGATATACAACTGAAATATAACGAGATATTCGAACTTACTATGTATGATACTTAAATAAAATATCTTATATGGAAGTACGGAGAGAATAGAGGATTATATAACATGGGATGAAAAGAATATGCAGTATATGTTAATGAAAATAGCAAAAGAGAAGACAAGGAGAACATGGGTTAAGTATGGGAGAATACAGATAAAAGGTATATGGAGGATTTGGGACGAAGAGAGGGAAAACTTAGTTAACGGTGAGTGAACGGGGGAGTAGTTCAGAAAGAAACGGAAGGGAGGAAAATCAGAGATAGTGTGAAAGAAAAATAATAAGAAATGAAAGAAGAGAAGAATAGAATATATCAAACTTAAATGCAGCTGGCTTGGAAAGGAAGGATAGGGAGTTCATGAAAAATTTGAGGCAATAGAATGTCGTGGTGATAATGGAGACATGCCGTGATGATAGAGGGTGAAGACAATAAATGAAAGGCTACTAAGGGGATACAGGTGGGAGGTACAAGAGGCAGGGATAAGGAATAGAAAAGACAGAGCAGTGGAAAAAATGGTGATGGGAATAAGGATAGATTTGACAAGGACAAGAAAATATGGTGATAAGTGGAAAAAAAAGAAGGATTAATGTAAGAAGAGATAGGGATAGGAGGAAAGGTGGAAGATAGTGATCGTATAATAAATTTGAGATAGGAGGGGAAAACTGAGGATTTAAGGGAGTTAATAGAAGGAAAGAAAGAAGGAATTAATCTAATCATAGAGGGAGACTTTAGTGCAATAACAGGAGAAAAAGGAAAAAAAGACAGTGGAGAAGAAGGGAATAAGACTGGGAAAAATTCCAAAGACAAAGTGGTTAATGGAGAGGGAAGGAAATTACTTAATAGATTGAAGAAGTTAGGATGGTTATCTGCTAACTCCCTAAATCTGTTCAGTAAAACTCCCTTCCCTCTCGTAAATCCGGTTCAACTCTCACTAATTGTGACAATAGAGATGAGAAAGAGAGGTAAACTGAAACCAGGAAAAGAAAATAAAGAAGAAAAAAGAGTAGGAAAAGGTAATTGGTTAGTAGAGGTAATAAAAGAATTTAGGGATGAGATAAAGATGGAGAAAAAGGGAGAGGGGATCTAAACGAGGAGGTGGAAATAGTGATGGGAAAAGTAGAAAAAATATTAGAGGATACAGTTGAGAAGGAAGTCAGTGGAGTAGGAAAAAGAGGTAGCTGGTGTGAGGAATGTAAGGAAAAGAAAAAAGGAGTGAAAAAGGAATTAAGAGAATGGAAAAATGGGAAAAGTAGTGCAGAAGAATACAGAAGAAAGAAGAATGAGTACTATATAATGTAGAATAGGACCATGAAAGAGGGAAGGGCAGCAGGTATAGATAAAATCACGAATGATTCTCGCAAACTTGGGGGTAGGGATTTGAAGGAGCGGGCGTGGAATATGTGCAACAGGGTATGGAGAGGGGAGAGTTAGCAAAAAAAACACTGAAAAGAAGGAATAGTGGTACAAATAGTAAAAAAAGGAAAAGGAGAAGAGGTTAAAGATAATAGGGTGGGGAGATATGGAGAAAACAGGGATAAGAGGAAGTTTAAGGAAAAGAGTAGCAGTGGTTGTCTTCTACCACACTTGCTGAATATATGAATTTTAGATATGGAAGAGGAGATGAAGAGAAAAGGATGGAGAGGAGTAAGGCTAGAAAAAGATGAAATATATACACCAGCATATGCGGATGATACAGTGATGTTGGCGGAAAATAAGGAAGGAATAGCGGGTTTCATTAAGGGATTTAAAAAATACTTGAATAGGGAAAGACTGAGGCCTAATACAATTGAAAAAAAACATTATAAGGCTCAGAAGGGGGGAAGGAAAAAGAAAAAATGGACAGCAAGATGAAAAGGTGAAAAGTTAGAAGAAGTAAGGGAATTAAAATATCTTGGTTTTGTTATGGAAGCGAATGGAGAACATGGAGCGTATGTTAAGGAAAGGATTAAGAAAGCGGTGGGGGTAATGAAACATGTTTGAGGAATAGGAAAAAGACTTAAAGAACCTGGAAAATTTGTTGAAAAACAAAAATAATTCAGGACGCATCAAATTGTTTTGAGAAGTTTGTATTTTTCATTTCATATTCAATTTATTGAAGCTCTGATATTTCTCTAAAATATTTAAATCCGATTAGCAGAAGGTTATTAATGAAACCCTTTAAATTTACTGAATAATGATTTTTCGGACCTTTTCAGCCTCGAAGTAGGGTCTAAATTGTGACTCTGGTTCTATTAGTCTTTAAATAACTCTAACAAATGCTTTCATTTCGACTATTTTGCCAAAAGTTTTCAAATTTTATTTCTATGGATTGGAGAAAAGAAACGGGAGGAAAAGAAATGGTTCCGGTTTTATCGGATTATTTTTGTAATTAAAATGAAGAACCTTCACGCTGGTCGCTGCCAAATTAGCCCCTAATATTCTCGACCTATCTGAGTCTTCTTTCTCTTAACGCGACCGCCTCGGCGGTAGTTAAAAGATTGCAGTGCTACCATCATTAATATATGTCACGAAGTTATGTATTCACCTCGATACATCGTCCTTTATTTAATTTTAATACATAGCGCCTTAATTATCTCTCGCACCTTCAGCATGCCACTGAAGAGCCCGCGAGCATTTTTGATATCAACGACTATCAGTCTGATGGTCAATTTTGACTTTACACGCTACACGATCCATCTCTAATATCATCAAGTCCTCTTGACAGCTCTCACATTAAGAACTATTAATTCTCTTTCGATATTCGATCTCTTAGTCGAATCAAGTCGAATTGAAAAGTGTGAATAGATATCTACGATGGAACTTGTAATTTTCACCTCTATAATTTACAAATACTCCTTTACTCATAATGAGTCCCTTTAGGGTTTACATGACCTACGCTTCTTACAATATTACCACTGAAGACATATTTTACATTCCCGTATCCTTACCGAATACTTCTTCCCCTAAAACCTTTACCACATTCTCTTTACAGCTTCCTTTATCTTCAATTTCACTCATACATCCTTCCCACACATGCTCCCATGTTTTCTCTTCCCCCTCACTCATTCCGCACTTTCTGATCTCCTTCTTTTCCCAAGACATCTCATCCCTTACCTTGTTTACCAATCTAAATCTTTTTATTCTTGTCCATCTTCTCGACTCCCACCCCTTTTATAAAAACTTTGGTGTCCCTTCCTTTTTTATCATCTTATCACATTTATTATTTTTTGACTCCTCAATTATCCCCCAACTTTCTATTAATTGTCTTTCCTTCTCTTTTTTCTCAAATTCTCCATAATTTACTCCAATCCCATCGCCCATATCTCTATCTGTAAGGAACTCTTTTCTTTTTTCTACCTCTCTCAAACTCTTTTTCACTAGCCCCCTCCGTCTCCCTTCTTTATCTTCCCTTCAAACTCCTATGCCGCCATGCCCTCTTTCCCACTCTAGTACTTAATTTATCTCTTTGTACTCCTTTTCTCACAATATATCCAGGTGTCCTCCAGTCTACCCTCAGTGTCCACCTAATATACTGCTCTTGTAACCTCTCAATCTCTTCTCATTCCCTTCATCACTATATCCTTTTTCCATATCCTAATGCTGGCCATCCCAGCATATCAAACAATCACATTCTCCTTTTCCAATATTTTTTGAACCTTCTTTTCCCATTCGTCCATTCTTCTTTTCTTTCACCCGATTTTCGAAACTCCATTATCTTTGTCTTTTCTACATTTAGATTCAATTTCTTCTCATATAAGTATTTCTCCAACACTGTAATTGAGCTCGCCATTCCTTCTTCATCCTCTGCCATCACCACTGTATCGTCCGCGTATGCCAGTGTATATATCTTTTCTTTTTCCATCCTAACTCCTACCTATTCGTTTCTCTTAATTTCTTCTTCCAAGTTTCAGATTAATATATTAAATAAAAGTAAGCTCAGAGGACAACCTTGTCTTGCTACTCTCACCAAACAGAAACTATCTCCTACTTACTGTGCTACCTTTACCATTTACCTTTGCCTTTTTTCACTACTGGTAACACTATCCCTTCTTTCCACAACACTTTCCACTTTCCACTTCCTTTTTTCCACCCTTCCTAAATTTCTTCTCTGCCCCTCCTAGCAAATTCATGAAATATTTTTTCCATTCTATCATCTAATTATACTGGTTTACTCTTTTCCTTTCTTTTCTCTTCATATTGACTACTTTCCATACCTCTTCTTCCATCCTAGCCTTCTCCGCCTCTTCTTCAAACCTTTTATTTTCCTCCTCTTTCTTTTGATCACACGTCGCATTATATTCCTTCTTTTTTCTTCTACATATATCTTTCTTCACTACTCTTTCCTTTTCTCTATTGTCTTAATTCCTTTCTCAATCTCTTCTTCTTCCCTTTACATTCCTCACTCCATCCATTTCTAACCCCTTCTGCACCAGCTTCTTTTTTGCCTGTGCCCTCTGATGCTCTTTTTATTTCTCCCATCATTATCTCCATCTCCTTTTTTACATTTTCCTTTCCCATTTTTATATTCTTTAACTTTTTCTTAAACTGTCATTTTCCTTCTATTAAACGATCACCTCTTTCCTACTAATCTCATTTCCTCTGTCCTCGCCCCCCGCAACCGCCTTTTTTACTTCACACTTAAGCCTATTTTCCACGTCCTCTAGCAGTTTTTTAAATATTCCGTCCACTTGTCCATCCCGATTTCCTCATTCATGTTCTCCCTTCCTCCTTTTTCCATGCTTATCACTTCCAATTCCTTTCCTTCACTTATCGCTTCTTCGACTTCTTCCATGTTCCTTACTTTCTCTCTCTTGACTTTTTTTCACTCAAAATCCTCTCGTGATCTCGTTTTCTCTTGTTGAGTCCCCATTTCTCCATTTCTCCTCTCCTCTATTCAATTACACTCTCCTTCATCCTGTCTTTAGTTTCCTTGCATTCATCGTCCGGCAAATTTCTCCTACCCCCTCTCCATCTTCTTTTGGGCTCACCTCTTTCCCTACCTTATCAATCACTCTTTAAGTTTTTCTAGCAGCTTTTCTACTCCTTCCTCTTCCATGTCCCTCCTGGTTTTCCATGTTTTCTCTAAATTCTCTTAACTTATCTTTCCCCCATCTGTCCATTTTCAATTTCCTTTCTCCCACTCCTTTCTTCTTTCCCCTACCGCACTTTGATCCTCCACATCTCGATGTCGCCATCACCGAAAAGTGCTCAGATCCTATCCCATTGCCCAATCCCATGATAACCATCAGCCTCTTCATTCTTTCTTCTGCCAGAATGCAATCTATTACGATGTCTCCTTTACATGTTAATGTCATTTCCCCTTCTTTACCCCCCTTGGTATTGCCATTACAAATAAACAATTCCGCCTCTTCCAGCATATCCAGAAGCCTTCTTCCTGCCCTCCCGATCCGCTTCCCTATATTTTGAGTTTCTTACAAAGACCTCCTTTTCTCCTTCCTACACCTCTCCACCTTGTTCACCACTTAGACTCTTTATCCCTTTCACTGTGACTTGTGCACCGATCTCTCTCACAAGGATCTTTATCTCTTCATCTCCTTTTTTATTCTCCAGTTTAATGCTACTAATTGTAATATTTTTTTTCCTCTTCGCTTTTTCTTCTCCTTCCATTCTTCTTTCGAACTCACTTAGTCTAAAACGCAACCCTTCATTCTCCTAAATTACCCGCTCCACACTCTTTTGCTTTTCCAATACCCCCTTCCTCTTTCACCTTATGTTCATTCCTTATTCCTAGTTTGCTCACTCTCTATTCTAATGCTTTCATTTCCCTTTTTCTTTCCCGTTCATTCTCCCTCTGCCTATTCTCAATGCTTTCCAATTTACTCTAAACCTTCTCTTTTTCCCCTTTCCATAATTCATCCTATTCTTCCCATTCTCCTAAGGATTAGACAATTTCGGATAAAAAGCGCTTCAAACTCTACAGTTTTTAATTGGAGCATCAGTAACTGTTTGGCTCGAAATTTAAATTGTTCAAAATTGTACAATTTTCAATTAGAAGCCTTAATAGTTCTATGTTAGAATTTTTACATTCTCATCAGAGAAGGTATTAGATTTGTGTAAAATTTGGCCCCCTCCCCGTTTTTGTCAAATGTCCACGTTTTGAGAGCCCCTGAACCCGAAAAACAAGTTTTTACGAATGTGTCTGTCTATATGTACAGGGTTCGATTGAAAAGTAA
>JAUMHM010000089.1:6723220-6734168 GCA_032362435.1 Melikaiella ostensackeni | reverse complement strand
TTGTTCGCGTATTTAAACTACATAAAGCCCTCTTTTTACGCTCTAAGTACTTGCTCAAGTAAAACTTGGAGCATCAAAACAGGTTCTCTAATCTCTAATCTCGCTGCGTCTCGAGCCAGTAGAAGGAATTGGCGGGTTCTAATCCTAAGCTCCTACCTTACCGACATCGAGACCGTTGGACAGCTCAAGTGGTTCGTGTCCGTGCGAAGTTTCTAGAATGTTCTCGATGATGTTATAAAAATTACACTGCGCAATTATGAGAAACGAATTTCGCGTACACAATTTCAAGGTGACGTATCATTAAAATGATTTAAAAAAATATACTTCGCAATTATGAGAAATGAATTTCGCGTATGCAATTTCAAGGTTACGTATCATTGAAATGATGAATTTATTTAAACTTAATTCATTAAATTTATTTATTTTAAATTTATCATTGAAAGGATAAGTAACCTTGAAACTATTCTTTGACTATATCTATTGAAAAATTCGTTTCTCATAATTGCGCAGTATAAGTTTATGACGTCATCAAGGACATTCTAGAAACTGGGCATGGACACGAACCACTTGAGCTGTCGAACGGTCTCGATGTCAGTAAGGTAGGAATAATAATAAACATTTGTAGTTTTTCAACAGGAAAAATAAGATTATAATATCAATTACACATTGGATTGAGGAAAATGAGAATTGAGAGAAATAGAATAAATTCTTTCGGATATTTTAGTATTCTGTTTTTCTTAATTCTCATTTTTGAGATCTCTTCACAATTCATTGCATCTTTAGTACAATTTTAAACGAAACTAATAAATTTCGAAATGAAGGATGATAAAAAAGGAATTAAAGATCTGATGTAGTTATAATTTCTCGTCATCTGTAGTCGGTGAGATAAAGAAGGGGTTAAGACGTCGGGCAATCGGGTCTTGCCTTCGACGGAAAACAAATGAGCATTTGACGGGCGAGGTACAAAGCGGCCCTTTTGAGGCCCTTTGACGTCTGGCTGCCGGGGGTCAGACTCTGTTCACGGTAGCTACTCTTTCCCTTTCATACCCCCCTAAAAAAGAAATGTTTTTTTTCCTTCGTCATCCCGCACCCGCTGGATTATAATAATGAATGGGATGGGACAACGGAGCCTCGGAACTTCCGAGGAGAAGGGTTAATAACGAACTCTTCGATTGATCGTAATTATACTACGCCAGTGTTGGATAGAAATAGACTTTATTGTTCGCGCAAATACCAACGTAATGGCCTCTGTTTACAATACAGAAAATTATGCACAGGTGTAGAAAAATCTAAAATTGATCCTTCGAGTCTATCAAACTCATTAGTCTTTTAATCATTACTTCTGGTTCGGATCATTATTCTATCATTTTTCTGGATTGAAATTTTCCAGAGGAGCCAAATGTAATCCCAGGGTGTCCACTCAAATCTTGAAAAAAATTCTCTGACAATTCCAGGTTTTTTCCATGTTTCTCTAGATTTTAATACAGAGCCATCAGACATTAAGTATCGCATTTTTTATTGTGGTCGACCCTTTACCCCTTCAAAGCGTTGATGCCTTAAAATCAGATATCTAATTCGATGATTGTAATTACTTAAAATTCGAAAATCGGAATATGTACACAATTTCATGAGCCATGAATTTAGAGGATTGACCTGAAAATGTTTCAAATTCCTGAATAAACCTGGAATTTAGAGAAAACGTAACACCTGAATGGAAGATTTTCTAAAAATCCGGCACTCAACTAATTCCCCGGGTTATTTAAAAACACAGTAAATCTGAAGGAATCGTTTTTGCTGCAATGGTATTTAATTGATATGAAAATCTATATCAATATGAAGTAAGGAAATACTGTTACATCCTTGGATCACTTTATTGCAGATAAAATTGATACCTTTTAATTTAGTGTGAAACGTTAAAAATGATAGAATTTCTAACTGGAAACTTTAAAAATTAATGAATTCAAACTTGAAGTCCTAAAAATCTAGCGATGAAGGGTTTGAGATTTGAGGAGAAGGAATTGAAAGAAGGAGTGGAAAAAAAATGCTAAAAAGGATAGATGCGAAAGTAAAGGTTGAGGATGTGAGAAAAGTAGGAAGGAAAGGGGGGAAAGCAAGTGACGCTGGTGAAATTAAAGATTAGGAAACATAAGAGGGAAGTGATGACAAAGGAAAAGACGTTATATGGAAGTGCGAAGAGAATAGGGAATGATTTGACATAGGAAGCAAGGAATATGCAGTATAAGTTAAGAAAAATAGCAGAAGAGGAAAGAAAGAAGGCAAATAGAACATGAGTTAAGTATAGAAGAATACAGATAGAAGGTGTATGGTGGGATTGGGACGAAGAGAGGAAGGACTTTGTAAAATGTGAGAGGACGAGTGAATATGTGACAAAGGAATGGAAGGGAAGAAAATAAGAGATAGTGGAAAAAAAAGTGACAAGAAATAAAGGAATGGAGAACATGCTACTGGAACGTAGCTGGCATAGAAAAAAGGATCGGGAGTTTGTGAAAAATTTGCGGTGATGAGGAGTCACAGGGATTGTAAAGACATGGCTAGATGAGATGAGGTGGGAGAGAGCAAGGGAAATACTACCGACGGGTACAGGTGGAAGGTACAAGAGGCAAAGAGAAGAAATAAAAAGGATAGAGCAGTGCGAGGAATGGTGATGGAAATATGCCAAGATTTGATAGGGAGGAAAAAAGATGGGAAAGGGTTGAAAGAACAAAAAGAAGGATAGATGACAGAACAGATAAGGATAGAAGAGGAGAGATGGAAGATAGTAGGGGTAAATGGAGATATGGAGGGGAAACTAGAGGAGTTAAGGGAGTTAGTGGGAGAAAAGGAAAAAGGGATGAATATAATCATACGATTAAATTTCAATGCAAAAACAGCAAAAAGAGGAGGGAAAGAATGAGGAGAAGAAGGGGATAGCGAAGGGAGGAAGTCCATAGACGAAGTAGTAAATGGAGAGGGAAGAAAATTACTGAATAGATTGGAGGTGGTAAGGGAGAACATAAGAAGACTAGAGATAGGTAAGTATGTGGACGTGGATCATCTCCAATTAGTAGTGACAGTAGAGATGGGAAAGAGAGATGAACGGAAAACAGCCAAAGAAAATAAGTAAGAAAAAAGAGTAGGAAAGGTAATTACTCAGCAGAGAATATAAAATAATTTAGGGAAAAAATAAAGATGATGAAACTGGCAGAGGGAAATGTGAACGATAAGGTGGAAATAGTGATATAAAAAGTGTAAAGGATATTGGAGGATACAGTTAAAAAGGAAGTCAGCGAAGAGGGAAAAAGAGGTGGCTGTCATAGGGAATGTAAGGAGAGAAAAAAGAAAGTAAGAAGGATTTTAAGAGAATGGAGAAACGGGAAGATCAGTCCAGAAGAATGCAGGAGAAAGAAGAAAGAGAATAATGATTTATATGATAGAAAAAAGAGCAAAAGAATGAAAGGTTTGAAGAGGAGGCAGAAAAGGCTAGCACAGCAGTATGGGAAGTAGTAAATACAGAGAGGTATACAAAGAAAAAAGTTTATCAGAGGATTGAAATTTTAGAATGGAAAATATGTTTCATGGAATTATGAGGAGGAGTGGAACAAAGCGAAGAAAGGGAAAGATGGTACGGAAAAGGACGAAGAAGAGGATATCACAAGGGAAGAAATAGCGAGGGTGATAGGATCATTGAACGAGGAAAAGGCAGTATAGGTATAGATGAAATCCCGAATGAAGTTTCGAATATGGGGGGATGTATAGTATTTGAAGGAGTAGAAATTATATGTTTCCAATTAGAGAATAAGTTAGCATAAGCGATGTAAAAAGGATTTAATAAGGATGTAAAGGAACGAGAGTTATGCAAACCCTAAGGGGACACATTATAAAGAAAGAAGAACTAAGTCACTGAGAATTAATCAATTTGAAATTTTGCTTCACGCTTATTAAAATGTACTCATTTTAATCTAATGTGTAAAACTAACAACCTGAAAATCAATGATGAAGTATTTTCATGCAAGGGAAACAACTACATGTTGGTTCAAGTGGGGAAACAATTTTATAAGATGTCAAACTGACTTATACTAATATACTGTCGCATTGACATCATAGAAAAAATCGCGAGACACAAAAGACGCAAAAAGCGAAAAAAAAAATAGAAAAAGAATCTGATTTTAAAAACTGCCTCACTATCCGCTTTATAATTTCAGCTACATGTTTTGATTTCCACGTTTTCCCTGACCCGTATAACCAAACTGTTACAACTTTCCGTGAAGGGATTGATCTCAGAAATTGGATCCGAAAAGAAGCAAAGATCGTTAAAAAGATTTTCGAGGTGCAAAAAGTGTATTGAGTGGATGAAAGCATCAGCTTAATTCAGATATGCAAGTCTTGCCACAAGATACTTTGTAACCGATCGGTCCTGGTATTTCTTACGCAATTGGTCAATAACATGACAGCACCTCAAGAATGAAGTGCAACAGTATCAGGCCGTAATTGCTACTTGACACCCTATCTTACAATACATTGTCAGTATCCTTCTTATTTCCATCTTTATTCTCATTGATATTTGATTCCCTTCTTTAACCTTGTCATCCCAATAAACATACACATAACAAACATGCATTTATATTTCTCTTACGATTAAGTATGAGAAAGTTTCTGATCTGTGTTGTCAATGTACACTGTACAATGTTTGATCAACATTTTATTTTTATACTTAAGTCTCTATTTTGAAGACAATCCTTTCTTTATTTAACAACCATACATAAAACAAACATACATATAACAAACTTACATATAAAAAACATACATTTATCTTTCTTACACAATTAAGTACGAGAAGGTTTCTGATCAGTATAGTCAATGTACATTGTACAATCTTGTATGACAATCTTTGATCGACATTTTTTGTCTATACATAAGTCTCTATTTTAAAGACAATCCTTTCTTTATTTAACAAACATACATACAACAAAAATACATGTATCTTCCTTTCACAATTAAGTATGAGAAGATTTCTTATCTGTCTTGTCCATAAGCATTGTACAGTCTTTAATGAAATCCTTCGTCAACATTTTGTTTTCTATACCTGAGCCTCTGCTTTAAAGGTCATCCACTCTCTATTTAATAAAAATATAAACAACAAAAAACAAACGACACACAACAAACATACATTCATTTTTCCTATACAATTAAGTAAGTGAAGGCTTCTGAACTGTATTGTTAATGTACATTGTGCAATCTTTGATAGAAATCTTTGATCAAGACTTTTTTTCTGTACTCAAGTCTCTATTTTAATGACAATCATTTTTTTATTTAACATGCATACATACAACAAACAACAAATGACATACAACAAACATACATTCATCTTTCTCTTACAATTAAGTATGAGAAGGATTCTGATCTGTATTGTCAATGTACACTGTACAATTTTTGATCAACATTTTATTTTCATACTTAGGTCTCTATTTTGGTGACTATCCTTTCTTTATTTAACAAAAATACATACAATAAACATACATTTATCTACTTTTCACAATTATGTATGAGAATGTTTCTGATAAATATTGTCAATGTACATTGTACAATCCTTTATGACAATCTTCGATCGACAATTTTTGTCTATACTTGAGTCTTTATTTTTAAGACCATGCTTTCTTCATTTAACAAACATATATACAACAAACATATATTTATTTTCCTTTCACAATTAAGTAGGAGAAGGTTTCTGGTCAGTGTAGTCAATGTACATTGTACAATCTTGTATGACAAACTTTTATCGACATTTTATGTCTATACTTAAGTCTCTATTTTGAAGACAATCCTTTCTTCATTCAACAAACATATATACAACATACAACAAACATACATTTATCTTCCTTCTACAATGAAGTATGAGAAGGTTTCTGATCTATATTGTCCATAAGTATTGTACAATTTTTGATGACAATCTTTCATCAACATTTTTTTTCTATACCCAAGTCTCTATTTTAAAGATCATCCTTTCTTTATTTAATAAACATATCTACAACAAAAAACAATCGACATGAAACAAGCATACATTCCTCTTTTTTTTAAATTAAGTAAGTGAAGGCTTCTGAACTGCATTGTTAATGTACATTGTACAATCTTTGATGACAATCTTTGACCAACATTTTTGCTCCATACTTAAGTCTCTATTTTGAAGACAATCAATTCTTTATTTGACAAACATACATACAAGAAACATACACTTATCTTCCTTTTACAATTAAGTATGAGTAGGTTTCTGAACTGCATTGTTAATGTATATTGTACAATCTTTGATGAGAATCTTTCATCAATATTTTTTATCCATACTTGAGTCTCTATTTCAAAGACAATCTATTCTTCATTTAACAAACATTCATATATAAAACAACATACAACAAACATACATTTAAAGTCCTCCTGTCACAATTAAGTATGAGAAGGTTTCTGATCAGTATTGTCAATGTACATTGTACAATCTTTCATGACAATTTTTGATCAACATTTTTGTTCTATACTTAAGATTCTGCTTCAAAGACAATCCATTCTTCATTTAACAAACATACATACAACATACAGCATACAACATACAACAAAAATACATTTAACTTCCTTTCACAATTAAGTATGAGAAGGTTTTTAATCTATATTATCAATGTACATTGTACAATATTTGATGACAATTTCAGATCAAAATTTGATTTCTTTACTTAAGACTCTATTTTGCAGACAATCCTTTTTCTAATTTTGGGAAGTACTCTCTTCTCAAAAATTCTTTTTTCCCTCTCTCTTATTTCTTATTCACTTTTTGTCCAGCTCTTTCTTCCACCCTTTGGCTTCAGTGCTCACCACACACTACAGGCTTCTAACCACAAAGCTAACGTTCCCATATGTATCATATGTTGTGTCCTACCGCGCATTAACTGACAAACATATAAGCAAACCTGTTTTCACGAACATCTATACCATAAGTGACGAGTGCCCTGTTACATACTCGCACTTTCCTCTAAACTGCATAAACAATTTCTGATCGCAATTAAAGAAAATGAACATTTCTATTAAAGATTTCCTCTCAATTTTAAACAAAAATTGCTACACACTTCAGTAATTTTACTAAGACATTAAGTTTCCTCTATATTATTACCGCCAATCATATATAATATTCTCATTCACTCCTTAAAACTCACATACATATAACTTCTAAAATATTTTTCAGTGGTCACATCAAAAGGTTATTTTGCAAATTGTATTTCATGCTTCCGTAGGATCGAAGAGGATGGTCACGTCCCACTGACGTTTCGTTCCCATCGTAGCTTATTTATTCTGTTATGGTCGACCACCGATCTTGGCGTCAGTTGAGAGCATATAGTAAAATTATCGAGATGCAATTGCTACTGAAATATCTTGATGGATGACCGCGAGATATTTTTTTTCCTTCTCGCCCTCTCATTCCTTTTTCCTAAGATAACCCCGGATTGACCACCTTTTTGTTTGCTCAATAAGATTGCTACCCCTTTATTTGAAATTGACCGAAGATTGCGGCCGACCAACGTTTGCTCTGTTGCCTTCCTTTAACTCTACACTACCGCAAAAATATCATTCTGTCAATTCTCTTCAGTACTCGCATCCTCTATCTTCGATCTTGTGGCAATAACTTTCTCATTGAATAATCTATGTTATTTTATTCCAGTTTCATTTTTAAATAGAAGGTCCAATAATCCGTTGATGTTTGTTCTTGGGTTTTCAACGTGACGACCAACGCCAGTGGTGCGTTATAATTTCGATATTTACTTCTCGGATCACGAGAAGAGCTGGTAAGCTTATTAAAATGGGAATCAGTCGCTTGTTTTTTATTTTCCTCTCACGTTCTCTTGTAGAATCTGATCAAACTCGATAGGGCGAGCACCCGCCTAACCGCTCAGGGTATTGTGTGTCGAAAAATGTCTGAGACCCTTTTACTTTGCTCATCAAAGAAGAGTGACACCTTGATCAAAAAAGACCATTTAAAAACAATTTATACACCGAGGGATTTATCAACAATTTATAATAAAGGATGCACACTCCATCCTCTTCATATTTTAATTTGTTAACATTGCTAACGTTTTGATGTGCTTTTTCGGATTAGTAATGCAATTTTAATGTCAACATGTATCAGTATCATACAGGTTTATTATTATTTTACATATGAACACTCGAGATAAAGATATGATCGCTTTTTTGTATACTTTTGCTGCATAATTTTTTTATATTATCTATAGTTTATTCCAACAAATATGATAAATTAAAAAAACGGTAATAAAAATAATTTTCAGGGCCATAGAGATTTATAACCCAATATAGGAAATTGGAAAATTCATCTTTTTTTGATACAAATTTTATTACATATTTGGTTGAAAATTTCAATTAGTTTGCTGAAAATTCAACAATTATGTTAGAAACTCATTCTTTTCATTTTGGAAATTCAATTGTGTTGTAGGAAATTCGCCTTTTTGGTTTGTAAATTCAACAATTTGTTTGAAATTTTTTTTTGTCTTGACTAGAAAATCTTTCTTGCTTGAAAATTCAACACTTTTGTTGAAAATTAGTCCTTTTGGTTTTAAAATTCATCTTTTATGGTAGAAGTTTCATTTTTTAGGCTGAAAATGAAACTGTTTGGCTGAAAATTAATCTGTTTTGGTTGAGAATCCAACTATTTTGTTGAAAATTCGTCCTTTTTGGTTGAATTCAACTGTTTTCGATTTAAAATAAAACATTTTTCGACTGAAAATATAACTATTCCATTTTTGCTTGAAAATTTAACTTTTTTATTTAAAGTTCATCTATTTTGTTGAAAATTTGTCTTTTGATTGTTTTCCCACTTAAATGGGAACTGAAGTAATAGAGCCCCATAAGAAAATCCATCTATTTTTGGTTGAGAATTCATCTCTTTTGGTTAAAATTTTTTATGATGGTTTGGTTTTTGGTTAATCTAAACTGTTTTTTATATAAAATAACAATTATTCTTTTTAAAATATACACTATTACTTTTTTTGTTGAGAATTCATCTTTCTTAGTTGAAAATTCGTTTTTTTACTGAAAACTCAACTATTTTACTTTTGGTTGAAAATTAATATTTTTATTAAAAATTGTTCTTTTTTAGTTGATAATTTAACTATTTGATTGAAAGTCTTATTACCTTGCTGAGCAGTCATTTTTTTAGTTGGAAATTCATCATTTTAGTTGAAAATTCATTTTCATTTATGTTGAGAATTAATTTTTTCACCTGAAAATGTAACTATTTCATTTTTGAGGAAAAATTCATCTTTTTTGTTTGAAAATTCAACTACTTGATTGAAATTGATATTTTTAAGATAAAAATTCAACTATTCGTTTGAAAATTAAACTATTTATTCGAATATTAAACTATTTGGTAGAAAATTAACTTTTTTGTTGGAAAATCATAAATTTGAGTTAAAAATTCAACTCTTTTGTCGAAAGTTAATGTATTTTGGTGAAAATTCGTTTTTTTCTGGTAGAATATTTATCTGCTTAGTAGAAAATTATTTTTTTTTTTGTTAAAAATTTAACTATATAATTGTGAGTTGAGCTACTTTCTTAAAAATTCATTTTTTTGAAGATTCACCTCTTTGGTTGAAAATTTTTCCTTAATAAATTGAGAATGCAACTATTTTATTTAAAAATCGTCTTTTTCGGTGAATTCAATTCTTTTAATTTTTTTCATTTAAAAGTAATTTATGTAACTGAAAATTTAACTGTTGCATTTTTGTTTGAAACTAATGTTTTTAGGTTGAAAATTCAATCATTTTGTTAAAAGTTCATTTACTTAGTTAGAAATTCAACTATTTCGTTAAAGTAATCTTTTTTGGTCGAAAATTGAACTATTTTGTGGAAAATTCGTTTTTTCGGATTGAAAATTAATATTTTGTGGTAAAAAGAGTCATCTTTCGTGGTTGAAAATCAACTTTTTTGTTGAAAATGTAACTTTACGGGTTGAAAATTCAACTCTCTTCTAAAAAATTCGTCTTTTGACCTAAAAGTTGAACTATTTGGTTGAAAATGCCACTGTTTTTGGTTGAATTTTTATCTTTTTTGTTTGAAAATTCGACCATTTGGTTAAAAATGCATTTTCGTAGGATGAATATTCAACTATTCGGTTGAAAATTCAATGAATTTGTTAAAAATTTACTTATTTTTATAAAAGTTCAACTATTTTGTTAAAGTAATTTTTTTGATGAAATTCAACAGTTTTGTTAAAAATTCGTCCTTATGGATTGAAAATTCATGTTTTATGGTAAGAAATTCATCTTCGTTCGTTGAAAATTCATCTTTCTTGGCTAAAAATTAACTTTTTTTTTTTTAAATTCCACTGTTTTAGAAAAATTTCGTTTGTTGTCTTGAAAATTTAACTATTTGGCGGCTAATGCAACTGCTTGGTTAAAAGTTTTTTTTTTATTGAAAATTTGCCTTTTTGGGTTGAAAATTTAACTATTTGGTTGTTAATTTAACTGTTTTGTTAAAAGTTAATATTTTTGTTTAAAAATGTTTACTTTTGGTTGTTCATGCAACTGTTTGGCTGAAAGTTAATTTTTTCTTGTTGAAAATTGATCTCTCTGAGCTAAAAATTCATCTCCATTGGTAGAAAATCTTTTTTAGTCACGTATGCATATTGCCAACTAAACTCACAAGAAACGCGAGAAAACACAGAAAAAACGTGAAATTCGAGTTTAGCCAACGGCTACGTTGCTTTCGGGTGGGGGGAGGGGGAGTCTAAACTACGCTTGTCAACGAGGAGGGGGGGGGTCAAAAATAGCTCAAAAAGGATTTGGCTTAATGGTCTAATAATTTGCAACGGTTTGATATCCAGGCAGTGCCGGCCTTAGACTTTCGAGCGCCGTCGTGCAAAACTCTTTTTTGCGCCCCTCCCCTGCTTCCCGCCATAAAA
>JAUMHM010000089.1:6679742-6706367 GCA_032362435.1 Melikaiella ostensackeni | reverse complement strand
GGAGACGTTATTGCTTTTACCGAGCCACACATCCGCCGAGGAGTTGATTTGTTAAACAGTTTAATAAACAAGTAAGAGGGCAATTATGTTATAATTTATGATTATGAACTTGATGCCCTCCATAATAATCGATGCGGTAGCTTTGAAAATTGCCAAGCAGCGTGAAACACGAGAATTTATGTACGACATTTGCTGTTGAAGATTGTTTCGAATTCTTAATACAAAAATTAATATCGTGTGAAAAATATAGAATATCGTAAAGTGGGGCTAAGCGGAGCGTGTGGGGGAAACCGGCTCACCTACAACTTTTTTTTATAATTAATTATCTCTTTTTCTGAATAAAAAATTTTGAGAATAGCGATTATTTTATTTTTGAAAAATGATAAATTCTATTAACTTCTGGGTTTTTTTTGTAGATTATCTGAATTTTGAAAAATCGTTTATTATTAAGGGCGGGTTTTAGGGTTGCCATAAGTATCAATAACTTTTTTTTTTCAATTTATTAGAAAACTTATGAATAATTACTTTTTCTGTAAAGTTCTCCTTTCAAGGAGTTTTTCTTTACTTTTTTTGTGAATGAGCAACTTAGCCCCACATTGTGGGATAAAGTCGCTCACTCTTTAAGGGGTGATAAATAGTTCTTCATGAATAAATTTCTTGTTATATTTTAAGTATAATGATTTGGACAATTTCATTTATGGTTATGAGTATAAATTTAATTATTATATATAGAATCTCACTTTCCTCTTGGGAAAGCAGAGGCATTCAGTTCATTAATTATAATGGACATTAAGTAATCATAACACCGGCGCTACTTCTTTTGCTTCCGGTGCAGTTCTGACAGCAAATTATCGTAATAAGAAACTAAAACAAAGCTTCGAGATTCCTAGATTATAATGAAAGGAAATATGGAGAAGAGAGTGACTGTCAGTCTGTTTGGAATTTATCATAAACTTTATATATAAATATAAATTTTCGAACCTTCGACGTTTTAGGGTTAAGATTTTCAATTTATTTTTCAAGATTCAAATGGTCTCTTAATTGTAACATGTTCAATCTGTAATGTTTCGTATGAAAATTGATTAATGTTGGAAGCCACTGATTTTATATTTTAATTAATAGAAATTGTTCCGTTTCCTTTTTCTTCTCCTTTCCTACCCACTCCTGCTTTCCATTTTCTCTCCCCCACACTCACTTATACTTCTTCTTTAACTCCTCTAGCTTTTTCTACCTTCTTCATCCATTCTACTCCCAGTCTCTCCTCCCCTAAAATTGTCTTGCCACCATCTCCTCTCCTCCTTTCCTCTAATACAACTAGCCCGTACATGCTCCATTGTCTCCTCTACCCGTTCATATACTCTGCATTTTCCTTTCTCATCCTTCTCCTAATACATTATTTCTTTTACTTTATTTCCCAGTCCCATCAAGCTATTCTTTTCCATCTCTTTCACCCCCATCCTCTTTCCAGGTATTTTGGCATTCCTCTTTTTATCATCTCATACCATTTATTGTATCTTGATTTTCCTATCCTCCCCTATCTATCTATTAATTGCCTCTCTTCATCTCTTTTTTGCACTTCCTCATAGCCTATATTTCCTTCTTCTCCTATCCCTTGGTCTCTGAAAAATCTCTTCTTTCTTCCATCGCGTTAAGACTGCGGCCCTCTTTCCTCTTTCTCACACCTCTTTGTAACACTTTCTCGCTGAATCCCCTCCCCTTTCCGCCCTTATTTTCTCTCCTAACTTAATTGTTCTTAATTGTTCTGTAAATGTTCTTAATTTATCCCTTTGAGCTTCTTCTCTTATTATATAACCCACAGTTCTCCAGTCCACCCCTAATGCCCATCTAATATATCTCTCCTGCAACTTCCCTATCTCCTTCTTCTCCGCCCATCCCCATACCTTTGCCCTATAACCTGATATCGGCCATGCTAGCGTATCAAACAACTTCATTCAGCTATTACAGTATTTTTTAAACCTTCTTTTTCCTATTCCTCATATCTGTTTCATTACCCCCGCCGCTTTCTGAATAATTTCCTTAATATGCATCCCATATTCACAATTCTGCATTACAAAACGAGATAATTGAATTCCTTTACTTCCTCTAACTTCTCACCTTTTCATTTTGCTGTCCATTTTTTTCCTCCTCCCCCCTTTCTGAATCTCATTACCTTCGTTTTATCCGTATTAAGCATCATTTTTTTCCTGTTCAGGTATTTTTCTAGCCCCGTAATTAAACCTTCCATTCCTTCTTCATTCTCCGCCAACATAACTATATCAACCAAATATGCCAGTATAAATAAATATATATATATATATATAGTTTTTCTTCTCCTAGGCTTACTCTTCTCCATCCTTTTTTCTCCATCTCCTCTTCCAAATCTGAAATTGATGTATTAAACAGGAGCCGTAGAGGACAATCCTGCCTTACACCTTTGACCAAACAAAAACTATCTCTCATTTGTTCTTCCACTATAATCTTATTTTTCATCTCTCTAAAGATAACTGTTACTCTTTTACTTAAACATTCTCCTATTCCCTCTTTTTCATAGCTTTATCTATTTCTTCTTCGTCCAATAAGTCCAGCGCCGCCTTCAAATCCACAAACATTGCTGTCATTAACCCTTTCTCTCTTTTGATCCTTCTATTTATAATATAATTTACCACATCAATATTATCGATCACTCCCATACCTTTTCTAAATCTTGTCTGATCGGTGAAATTATCTTTTTTTCATCTACTTCTTTCTATAACCTCTCTGATACTATTGTTACATATACCTTATATAATGTTGGTATCAAAGTCACCCCCCTATAATCTTTAACCCCTTCTCCTTTTCCTTCTTTTATTATTGGTACCACTATCCCTTCTTTCCGTATTTCTGGCCAACCCTTCCCTCTCCATACCCTGTTGCACATTATTCACCTCCACTACTTAAATTCCTTTCCCCCATATTTCCAAACTTCATTCAGGATTTCATCTATATTGCCACCTTTCACTCTTTCAATAACCCTATCGCCCCGGTATTTCTTCCCTTGTGATATCCTCTTCTTCGTTGTTTTTCCTTCCCCCTTTTTCCTCCTTTTGTTATTTTCCCTTCCACTCCTCCTAACAGTTTCATCAAATATTTTTTTCCAATCTAACATTTCAATCTCCTGATGAACTCTTTTCCTTCTTTTACCGTCCCTACTTACTACTTCGCATACTTCTTCCTCCGTGCTAGCCTTTTCTGCCTCCTCCTCAAACCTTTTATTTTTTCCTCTTTTTTTATCACATAACTCATTATAAATTATATTCTTTCTTCTTTTTTCTCTGTACTTCTATACTGCTCTTCTCGTTTCTCCATTCTCTTAAATCTTTTCTCACTGTTTTCCGTTCTTCTCTTTTCCCCATCTCTACTATCACTATCAGCAGTAGATGATCCAAGTCTAGGTACTCCTCTACCTCTAGTCTCCTTATGTTCTCCCTTTTCTTATCTTCAACAATGACATAGTGTATTACTGTGCCCTTTTTCCCCGTATAAGTGTACTCTCCTTTCTCATCTGCCTCTTCATTCCCATTTAATATAAGTTATCCTAACTCTTCCAGTCTATTCAGTAATTTCCTTCTTTCTCCAATCACGACTTTGTCTTTGGAATTCCTCTCAGTCTTATCCCATTCTTTTTTCCATTCTTTTCTTCCTCTTCCTCCTCTTCTTGCATTGAAGTCTCTCTCTATGATTAGACTCACCCCTTCTTCCTTTCCTTTCATCAACTCCCTTAACTCCTCTGTTTACCACTCCATATCTCCATTTACATATACTCCTACTGTCATGTACCTCTTCTCTTCTATCCTTGCCTCTTCTTCCATTAATCCTTCTTTTTGTTCTTTCAACCTATTCCTATATTTTTTCTTTTCTTTCAAATCTTTCCTTATTTCCATCACTATTCCTCCCATCGCCCTTTCCTTTTTATTTTTTATTTTGTACCTTCCACCTGTATATCGATAGTAGCCTTTCCTTTACTCTCTCCCACCCCTGCTCATCAAGCCATGGCTCCATCATCAACACGACTTCCCATCGCTCCTAGCTTTTCCTAAACACCCTATCCTTTCTTTCTAAACCAGCCACATGGTAGCTGAAATTGTGCAGTAAGATTAAGTAAAAGTAAATAGAATAAGATGCAGCTGCGACTTTTTGTCTCTCTCTCTCTCTCTCTCTCTCTCTCTCTCTCTCGTTTACTGATTCCTACGCTTTCAATGCACAGTATCGGGGGCTATTAAAATCTAGTTTCAACCACATTTAGAGCGACGAGTCAGTAAACACTCAGGACCGCATATATAATCTCTGAACCCGGCACGTACAAACGTATATGCGCAGAGAGTCGCGATATAAATAACTTCTGATACGCCGCTGACTGACCGAGCGAAAACCTTGAGAATGGGCCGTCAAGGGACGCTGAGAGGGGGGGGCGGAAACATTCAAGCATGAAAGACCGAGAATTCGGCACACAAAGAAGGGGTACACTAACGAGGTATGAGTGTATATTGTAAATTTTACTTAGAATAAGCCCTGTAGGATTATTTTTCTTAATCGATGATCTTTGATTTCGTAGATTAGATTTTTTGTGGGGAGGATAAAAGAGTCGTATCTTTTTTTAATGAATAATTTTTTTGAATTGTTTTTCGTAGTTTGTCTCATTTCTAGTCCCTATAAAAACGTAAACAGTTATAAAGAGGAGTCGATTATTCTCGGTGATTACCGATTTCCAAGCACTTAACGACTTTTTCGATCGTTTACACTTTACTCTGACTGAAACACCGCTGCTTTGCGTTTCGAGCGTCTCATTACGTTTGGAATCTACAGCGTCGCTTTCTGATTTCACGCTCGAAATTAGCATCGATCTTGCGCTCGAAATAGGATCGAGGGGAAAAACTGACAGATGAAGAATTCTCTGCACTTTAGATCTCTCTACTGAAATTCTTTTAATTCGTCCATTCAGTGCTCTTCTTTCTGGTTGAATTCAAAGTTGAGTTCTCCCAGCAACTCTCAAATCTCGATCATTTAATTTCTTTCAAAACATTTTTGTTCTTTTTATTTGCAAATCTTTAAAAATGATACAAGTTTTAACCGATAAAGAAGGAAGAAGTCAAGAAGGAAGAAGTTGAAAGGGAAGAGGTCGAGAAGAAAGGAGTAAAGAATTTAGAGATCGAGAGATCAGAGGTCGAGAATTTAGAGCTCGAGAAGTTAGAAGGCAAGAACAAAATCGTCTAGAAAGAAGAAATTGAGAAAGAAGAGGTCGAGAATTCAGAGATCGAGAAGTTCTGAGGTCAAGAAGGAACAGGTCAAGAACGAAGATGTAATGAAGGAAGAGGTGAAGAAGGAAGAGGTTGAGAAGGAACAGGTCAAAAACGAAGACGTCATGAAGGAAGAGGTGAAGAAAGAAGAGGTTGAGAAGGGACAGGTCGAGAAGGATCGTGTCAAGAAGAAAGATGTCGAAAAGTCAGAGGTCAAGAAGAAAGATATTAACCGATTTCAAATTTTTTTTTACTTTTTTCGGATACCAGCGCACAAATTTTTTCCCCTGGGTCGAAACAATTAGATTAATTTTAGCATATCGACTCCGCCCTAATAATTGTATTACGTGGGAATGTTGCTAAGAAAAGGCGCTACTCTTAGTAAGAGGACAGTTCCGTGCCAATTACGAGACACTTATATAATATAAAAAGTTCTTAGTGATAAATTTAATTCCATTTTCTTGGAAAAAATTCTCTTTTTTACCTCAGATTGAACTACTGAGCCGCTGTGATCCCTGTAACAAGAAAAAAATGCGGAAAGTTATTTTATTTTTACAAGAAATGAACACTTTACTTATTACCTACTCGATTCAGTTCTGAAAAGTGGAAAATAAGCAGTGTGGATAATAGTGGGGGTGTGAATCGTTTTTCCTGAAGGTAATTTTCACCTGCATCTTTAATTGAGCACGAAAGTTATCTTGCGAGTGTGAACGGGCGCCGAGATTCTTTACCCGGAAGAAAGGCGCGAGCGGAAATATTTCTGCAAGACGGCTGGCGAGTGAAATTCGTTTGGAAACGCGTTAGAGTCCATGAGAATTAGCATTTTACAGGTGGTGGTATCTTGTGGAAACGTTTTATTGTCCTGTCGTGCGAAGAAGCCATAGAATCGCGGACCTCGCGGTAGTTGCTCACGTGGAGAGCTGCTTCGCTCGTTATTTCTCGTAACCACTAACGCACAAGAATCACATGCATATTCGCTTACCTGAGCCCACTAAACTGGCCGCCATTGGTTACTAGGATACTTACTTACTTAACTTCGTACTTAAACTCCAGACGAGTTAATCCAGACCTGTAGGGACTATTGCCATCGATCCGAGCGAGCTTTTCTACCACATCGCAAACATGCACATTTGAACCATTTGACGCGAGCTTAATATAATTCGTAACAATTGTTAAGCTAAGAAATAAGAAGAAACTCATTTACACTTCATGTTTTCAAAATTTTATAACTACGTATTTTTAAATTTGTATCCTCTCATCCTCGACGATTTGACATTGGCTCACGGCGGGGTTCGATAGAACTCCACCCAAAAGGTCTTGCACCTCCCGGGTTTTTTCTGTTCTTATCACTGTGATACCTCACGACCATTTTGGGACCGAAATAAAAAAATCGTTTTAGCCGTTTTTGAAAAAAATCAAAAATTGAGTTTTTTCAAAAACGGCTACAACGATTTTTTTATTTTGGCATCAAAATGATCGTGAGGTATCACAGTAATATGAACAGAAGAAACCCTGGAGGTGCAAGACTTTTTGGGCTAAGTTCCATCGAAGCGCAACGTGGACTGCATTAAAAAACGAAAAATACAGACCTCGGATTCTCGCCACTATTGACACTATTTGACACTTTTTTTGAGCAATGGCACTATTTTGAACAATATATCACTAATACCACTATTTTCTCGTAATTGTCCGCTAATGCCACTATTTCTTCGAATTTCGATGATTGGCTAAAATAACAGGTCTACCATCTCAAGTACAGAAATACATACCGGAAAATAGTCCTTAACAGTGGCGCGACTACTGTACAGCCCAATCCCGCACTATCGGGGGGGGGGGGGGGCTCCTCCTGCATGGGGCATCCTAGGCTGAGCAGCAAAAATTGGTTTAAGCTTTTATTTTTAAATTAATTGGAAATTTTTGTTTAATATTGAGCAATTCATGATTCGGTAGGAAGAGAAAAAAATTTTGCAGGAAAAGAAGCCACAGCTTTTCTTTTGGCCAAACCGGGTCCAAATTTGATGAATGAAGAATCTCACTTAGCAGATGAATGTTCTGTAAGTTTCTGAAGTCGATGTGAAGAAATCGTTCAGGGACAGTGCTCTTGTATTCTTTAGAGTCGGGTGCACCACCAAAGTCATTTCAATCAGTGAGCTGAACGCAGATTTTGCAGCCAAACAGCGTCACCCCATCGAAACATTTGGCTGAAAAATCAGCATTCTGAATTGGACCATAGAAAATTATAGCATTCTTCATGCGTTTACGATTCCCACACATTAAGAGAGTATCAAAATTTTCAAAGACACCAAAGAGAGCGCACAATGCACATCCCCTCGGGTGAAACGTAGGGATTCACATTCGTGACCAAAAAATTGGCAACTCTCATCCCCAGCAATGGTTTTAAAGGCAGATTGCTCTTTAACTTTCCTTTTTCTACATATTAGGTTTAATGTTTTTAGATGGCAAAACCTCGTGAGCACAACAGATTTTGTGGTATCCTTCACCCCAGAACTGTACGTCCGGAGAGACAATAAAGTAGTGCAAAAAGAAAACAGGAATCCTAGAAAAGGAGAAGCCAAGACATTTATTTTGGCCAACCCGGGTCCAAATTTGATAAATGAAGCATCTGCCTTAGCAGATAAATGTGTAGTAAATTTCTAAAGCCGATATGAGGGAATCGTTCAGAGACAGTGATCTTGTATTCTTTAGAGTCTGATGCACCACCAAAGTCATTACAATCTGTGTGCTGAACGCAGATTTGGCACCCAAACATCGTAACCGCATAGCAACATTTCGCTGAAAAATCAGCATTCTGAATTGAGCCAGAGCAAATTTTGATTTTGCTAGTAATTATCAGTGCAGTGACTTGCTAAAAATATTTTATCAGCAAGCGTAATGAAAATTCGATACTCTGGAATAACTTCTTGATTATGTAGCGTTCTCAGTGTATTAACGGCATCCCCAATGCTATTTAATCGAATGATTACCATTCTGCGACTTTCTTCAAGGTAAATTAAAGCCTTTATCCTTCAACCATCTTTCCAGAAAAGAAGCCAAAACTTTTTTTTGGCCAACTCGGGTCCAAATTTGATAAATGAAGCATCTCGCTTGGCAGATAAATTGTGCTGTAAGTTTCTGGAGTCGATGTGAAGGAATCGTCCAGGGACAGTCCTCTTGTACTCCTTAGAGTCAAATGCATCACCAAGTCGGATGCAATCAGCGTGCTGAACGCAGATTTTGCAGCCAATCACCGTCACCCCATCGAGACGTTTGACTGCAAACTCAACATTCTGAACTTGAGCATAGAGAATTATAGTATTCTTCGTGCGTTATAAAATAAAACCCCCAAAAAATAGTCTCACTTCAATTCGATGCACGATAAATAATATTTCAGTACTACTTTCTGGGCTTAAAACAAGATCGAAGTGAGAATCAAATGTCATGATACTTTTTTGCTTCTTTGAGTATGAATGTCATGAACTTTGAAAGTATGTTAAAACCACAACACAGTACCCTGCTGTGTATCATTTGAGTAGCATATTGGCTTCAAATAAATTACTTTGGTTCAAAGAAATGGTTTTTTGTTGCAATGAAAATTTTTCTTCAACTTGAAATGATTTTCTTCATTTTGAAGCTACTATCGGTTAAATGAAAAAAATGATGCTAAAGAAACGGTTTCTTCAAATCAAGACAAATATTTATGTGTTTAGAATTGGATGGAAGCGTTAAAGACACATTAAGTCGAGATTTCAGTTTCGCAGCTTGAACAATTCGAAGGCCACTTGCTGTGCGTCATCCATCTTTTGAGCGTAGTAGCGAGGAAAGAAGGCATAATTAAATTAAATTAACCCCCTCCTCACAAGTGAGTTAATCCCTGCTCTTCTCCTCTCCTCACATGTGAGCTATAGTTGGCAGGCTTTATTTGCGAGCAATTTGTGCCTGCAAAAAATCTGAAAATAATGCCCTGATATTAATCATATCCTTCTTCCCGCCCTTCGCACTCTTTGCTGGCGTTCATGCCATCCCTCTTGACCGCCACGAGCTCCTCTCGTTCCGTATTACGCGAATAAATATATGCACGCACATATGTGCATGACCGTAGGTAATTACCTGCACCGAGCCATTGTAAAAAAGCTGCTGGAAATGGGATCTTGCAGAAAAACACTTTGGTATTCGAGGATATAAGTACTCAAGCAATTCTTGAATCTTGGATCAAAACTAAAAATAGGGCGAAGGAAATCATCAAGAATGTAGGAGAAAGAAGTTATTTAAAATACTTCTAGGTTCGGGACCATTTCTGAATTAGAAAAGATCTAGACCAGTCAAATTAGATGAAAAGAGGCCATTTTCTGACACAAAATATAAACAGAATTTTTTTTGTTGAAAAAGTTCGGTTGGATGTTAAGCCGTATTGAAAAAAATGAGTTCTTCATTCGTAAATCTAATAGGTACGGAAACTTTCTTTTGGGAGTCAAAAACACTCTCTATCTGTTTCCTTTATGTCTCCGCATCGTAGATATAGTCAAAAAGCACTAAAAAAGATACACTTTTCTTATTTGAGGAACGAAAAATTTGTTCAAGTATGAGCTCTGAGTCACCAGAAAAATCTTGGAAAAAGTGAATTCATACTTGCATAGCAATAATGACAATATAATATTATTTACCAGCCTAAACGACCTTGAAATTAAAAAAAAATCTTAAACCATCGACTTTTTCGCTATTTTTTAAGACTTGTATCAATTTGATCAAACATTTGTCCACGAAATGTGTAACACATATTACGGGAATGTATTTTCAATATACTGCAACAATAATATTTCCAAAAGATTGACATGAAAATAATTTTTATTGAAGAAAACATCTAAAAGTGAAATGTTACTTTTTATTTCACGACAAAACGAATTTTCGGTTTCTGAATTGAGTGAAAATGTTTTCTATTGTACCTCAAAGTTTTTTCTGCATACTGAGAAACCCATACAAAAATTTTAAAAGTAAATTTATAAATATATTTCAAGGACGCTTAGGTAAAATATTTTTTCAAAAAATAAATTCCTCACGATACAGACACAAATTTAGGTAAACTGGAAAACATTGACACTTTATTTAAGCACTCAAAATTCATTTCATCGTCAAATAAAAAACAATATGTAACTTATATATTTTTTTGTACTTCATTACCTTAATGTCAACCCTTTTCATGTATTATCGTTTCAATATAGTGAAGATACATTAAAATTAATGTAACTCTAAGAAAATAGCGAAAAATTCGATTTTTTACGATTTTTAAAACTTTCACAGTTGTTTAGGCTGGGTAAAAAATATTTCAATGGCATTATCGATATATAGGTATGAATTCACTTGCTCCAAAATGTTTCAAATTCAAACGCTAAAATTTTGACTGATGACATAGATCTCATAAAAAAAATGTTGGTCCTCAAATAAGAAGATGTGTGTCGCTTTTAGTGCTTTTTGACTATATATACGATGCGGAAACAGAAAACATTTTTTTAAATACAACTTAAGAGGAGTGTTTTTGATTTCCAAGAGGAAGTTTTAGAATAATTTTCGGTCCGAAAGATTAGTTGCAAAAAAATGTTCTTTACAAAATTTTAATTAACAATTTTGACATTGAAAAATCATTATGACGCCGGCTTCTCCGAAAAAACGCAACCGTTAATTAAAAAATTAATATCTCATAAACTATTAGTCACAAAGGGTTCAAATAGGGATCATTTTAAAGTTTTTTTATACCCTACAAATCGAATTATATGCACTTTTTACCTATCTTTCAACCAGAAGCAACAATCAAAGCTAACGTGCTGAAAAATCTTTCAAATTTTTACTTTATTGTCAATTAACAATATACGCAACTGTTTAACAGGCCTTAGGGTTTCAGTATTTCTCAAACACGTCAACCCAAATATTTTGAGCAAAAATCTAGATCTATTTGAAAGAGGATAGTTATCTCCTTATATTCAACAACTTGATGAATCCAGATCAAACAAAAAATACATATATCAACTAATTTTAAAATCTTAACTATTTTGAAATTACACTAGTGAATTTTGTAAACCAAGTATTAGCCTCTATAAATACACTCAACTCTGGATTTATGTCGGGTTTCGGATGTGCCTGCGATGACCGTGAGGCTCTTCCAAGAACTACTTCGACGTAAGCAGTCAGTCAGGGCCGTTTGAACAATTTCCAGTAAGAATACATAATATTAATTACCTGTATTTTGTACAAATTTAGATTTTTGTCATCATAAAGGATGGACCTTTTTTTAAAATAAAGACTAATTAATGAAAAGAGAATTTTCCGCGTGTATTTGAAAATAAATGCGAAATATGGACGCGAGCTGAGCTCACAGCACTTCTCTCTCGGCTCCTTGTACCCCCTCATCAACGAATGCGAGCCGGAAGATATTCTAGGAAAAACTTAAATTCAGGTGACTTAAATTCAAAGTTGAGTGCATATATTTTTATTTTCACATTATCAATAAAAGTATAATCATACGATCAGCATATACAAACTTATGTACATGAACAACAGTCACAGTTCATCAATCGTTCTCATAAAGCATAACAGCGCACAAAACACTACAATAACAAAGTATGATACAAAAAACCTATAATTTTTGAAACTCTTAATAACTGAAAATCAAAAGTTAAGAAGTACCAATTTCAAATAATTACTCACAGAAAGAAGTCTTGTTTTTGTTACGGCTTGTTTTTGTTATACCTTAATTTGATCCTGTTTTTAGTCTTAAAACTATACTTAAGCTCATTTTTTATCTGAAAAGAAGGCCTTAAGCCTATTGTAAATGTAATTTCTAGTAAATCGGAAAAAGCAACATTTCATTATTTATGACTAATCTCATTTACATTTAACATTTAATTTTTGACTTGTAATTTGTAATTGAAATATTAAACGAAGATTATAAAATAATCTCAATTGAAATAAAATCGTACCTATAATTATTACGATTTAGCCTTTTCGTGGTTTTTTCATGTAGCCCAATCCACTGTCAAATTCGGAGGTATTGAGCATTCTGACTTTTTTGAGTGAACCAGTTCTCTGAAGATTTTTAGGATCTTGTTTTTTTGGAGGCATCCTTGCAGGCCTGAAAGCACAAAGAGGGAGCTTAATCGTCGCATCAAGGTAACCCGCAATTTTCGATAATTTAGTGTAAGCGACATGTGGCCAGGACCGGTGAGGACAGCGGGGTAATGGAAAATTGACAAAAAACGATTCGCTTTAAAGCAAAAGGTTACACCAAAGAATAAAGATCACGCGAGGCTACCAACTGGCGTACCGAATCCCTTTTTTACCCGCCCAGTTTTTGCCTTTCTGCTGCCTCATTTTCAACGGTCCTAAATGTGAAATTGTCAAAGATGTAGTTTTAAATTCTAAGGATCCTACACTAATCACCACTTTTATTCGAATCAAACCTGTGGATGATTGGATATTTCCTGGTAAAAAGGAATTAATAATTGAACTGAATCAAAATTTGAAAAATAGACAAAGTAGGCGACAAGCGCCTGCAAAAAGAGGTTTGTAGTTTATTTAAATACAGTATTGAAAATGTTTAACTTTAAATTTTTTAAATGTTTTTAAATGTTTGTTTTACTTAAGAGGGAATTTTGCGATGGGGGGTTTTCAGGCTGGTACTTATCCCTTGTTGTATTTCAAACTTTATCTCTTATGCCCTTTCAAAGCGCGAAGTTTTGACACTTATTCCCTTTTGAGGTTTCAACCTTTGGCGCTTATGCTCTTTTGAAATGCTAAAATTTAGCGCTTATGCCCTTTTGAAGTGCGAAAAGTTAGAGCTTATGTCCTTTTAAAGTTCCAAAGCTTGGCGCTTATGCCCTTTTGGAATTTCAAACTTTGGCGCTTATGCCCTTTTGAAGTGTGAAACTTTGGCACTTATGCCCTTTTGAAGTTACAAACTTTAGCACTTATACCTTTTTGGAATTCCAAACTTTAGCGCTTATGCCATTTTGGAATTCCAAACTTTGGCGCTTACGCCCTTTTAAAATTCCAAAATTTGGAATTTACGCCTGTTTGCAATTCCTAACCTTGGCGCTTATGCCCTTTTGAACTGCGAAACTTTGGCGCTTAGGCCCCTTTGAAGTGCGAAAAGTTTGCGCTTATGCCTTTTTGAAGTTCCAAACCTTGGCACTTATGCCATTTTGGAATTCCAAACTTTGGCGCTTACGTCCTTTTGGAAGTCAAAACTTTGGTGCTTATGCCCTTTTGAAGTGTGAAACTTTGTCGCTTATGCCCTTTTGAAGTTACAAAATTTAGCACTTATGCCCTTTTAGAATTCCAAACTTTAGCGCGTATGCCATTTTGGAATTCCAGACTTTGGCGTTTATGCCCTTTCAAGGTTACAAACTTTAGCACTTATGCCCTTTCGGAATTCCAAACTTTGGCCCTTATGCCTTTTTTACGATACAAACTTTAGCGCTTATGCCCTTTTAAAAATACAAACTGTGGTTCTTATGCTCTTTTGAGAGTCCAAACTTTGGCGCTTATGCTCTTTTGAAGTTCCAAACATTGACACTTATGCCCTTTTGGAATTCCAAACTTTGGCGCTGATCCACTTTGTGAGTGCCAAATGTTGGCGTTTATGCCCTTTTGGAATGCGAAACTTTTATTTTTGACGAAAAAAAAGGTGCCAAGTACATTTGCAATACGGAACGACTGAAAAATCCAGAAAACTGAAATGCTCGACAATGGAAAATTCCCGAAAAATAAAATATTAGTAATATAAAATTTCCGACATTAGAAAATTGCTCACAATTCAAAATACCAGAATTGGAATATTCCTGAATAATAAAAATTCCGGCGGTTTATGATATTACCGAATTTTATTTTATTATTTAGTTATTAGGCTTATCACTTGTGACGTCAAACTAATCGATTTGGCGTTACTAACTTCACTTCTTCGAGTGCTGAGGAGAGAACAATGGAACAAATGCATGGGACTGAACTTTATTTTCTTGATACAGTCAAACCCCGATATACGTCCAGTTTCGGGAGTTGCTTCGCACTGGCCGTGGGCCTAAACCGGATCCCTCGAAACGTTAACAGTTAGGGACGTGTGAACCATTTCCTAATATTACGCAATCTCCGAACGTGAGTACGAATGTGAGTACCCGCGCACTGCGCCTTTATCTATACGCTGCTGGTCCTTCACGCTTGGTTGAACACAGTCTCTCGCCCCGCGAGCTGAGAAACTGCGTGGGCCAGCAGTCGGTCAGCATTTCTAAGAAGGCGTAAACCGGATGGGATTATATGGGGATTCGAGTGTTTATTCGTAAAAAATAATTTTTTCACTATAAGTATTTGGAAATTAGTTTTTACTTTTCGAAAACTATTTAATGAAATAATAAAATGATAATTACTGTTACCTTTTACGAAGATATTACAAAAATAAAGTATAGTCACATGCATTTGGTGCCATTGTTTTCCCCTCAGCACTCGACGGAGTGAAGTTAGCTAGCGATGAAGTGAAAATACCTGATGATTGAAATAATTTTTTTGATTGTTTAAATTCGGGAATCTTCTAATTCGGGAATCTTCTAATTCGGAAATTTGTTTGTGTCGGCAATTTTATAGTGTCAGAAATTTTATAATGTCGGAAATTTTACTTAAGGAAATTATGTATTATCGAGAATTTTTAATTCGGTAACATTATAAACTATCGAGAATTTGATTATTCGGCACTTTTAAATTGTCCGCAATTTTCTAATTTCGGGAACTTTACTATTCAGGATTTTCAAATTGTCGGAAATTTTCTAATTTCAGGAATTTTCTATTTCGAATATTTTTTTTCGGATATTTTCCAGTGCCGAAATATCGGGACGATTGAAAATTAAAAAAAAAATCTTGACACTGTCAAAATTCCCGAAAATGAAAATATTCGAACAGAAAATTCCCAAAATCATCAAATTCCTGACAGTTTATAATATTAACGAATTTGAGAATTCTCGAAATAAAATTACCGACAGAATAAAATTTTCGAATTTTAGAATTGCCGTAACTGAAAAATTTAAAAAATGTTTTAATAGTAAAAAATAAGAAATATAATTATATACTTTCAGGACGACCGAAAGATCTCAAAAAATAAAATTCCCGACACTATGAAATTACCGATAAAGGAAATATTCGAAATAGATAATTGCCGAAATTACAAGATTGCTTATAATTAAAAAATCGTAAATTGGAAAATTCCTGAATAATGAAATTCCCGACAAATTATAATATTACTGAATTTAAATTTTCCCGGTAATAGATAATTCCCGAATTAAAATGCCAAATGTTAAAAACTACCATAAATATTTAATAACTTCCACACGGGTGAATTCCCAAAATTGTATGATTACCGAAATTTTAAAAAACAAATTTTCAAATTGCCGAAATTAGTGAGTTGTCAAAATGAGTAAATTCCCGAAATTTTAAATTTTAAATAAAATATTAGGATAAATGTCCCAGTTACTGCGGGTATCAAGCGTTAGTCTCATATGACAACTTGTGGAAAAATGATGATTATTGATGCTTTGTTTACAATTATTATTAATAAAGGTATAAATTCTTTGTGTAAACTAAAATAGTTGAAGAAAATGCTACATTCTCTCCAGAAAAAGCTTCGAAGTGACGAATATTCTGTTTCACGGTCGTGTGTATGATTTTTAACATCTACAGATTATAACCTTTAGCACGCTAGATGGCTGTCCTATAGTTGAATATTAAATGTGTTAACCCTTAATAGCTAGATGTTATGGATGAACATCTATTTTTCTCCGTTCTCCGTGTTGTAGTTTTTTTCACTGCGATTCTACTGCGGATTTTAGTTTTATGTATGTGAACGTATGAGAATTAAAAACATGCTTCAAGTGGGGATTTCTTATTAACAATAATCTTATTATTTAAAAAAAAGTGTGACATAATAAAAAGATTTACTTTTTTTAAATTCTATATCTTAAAATGAAATAACAGAGATGCGTGCCTATTATATTACTGCGTCCCTATTACTGCGGATTTATACATTATATTTTTAAAACTCAAGTTATTTCAAATACAACATTGTTAACAACGAATAAGCAACGTAACAATAACATAATATAATATACAATATATATATATATATATAATATCATTTAATATAATAATAATTTATCAATTCTTTACAGTTTTTGATCTGCTGCTTATTTTACAACGAGAATGAAGCATATATATTAGTACCGCGCAGTAATTGGGATATGTACACTATTCTAACAGATACGAATTTTTTTTTCGGAATTTTGAATTTTCGGGAATTTAAAATTTTTTGGATATTTAAAAATTCGGGAATTTACTAATTTCGGCATTTCGGAAATTCGGACTTTGGAATTTCGGTAATTAAACAATTTTGGGAATTTACCTGTGTGGAAGCCGACCCAACTTAGTCCAATTCATAATTGGGCGCCAATTGTCAAAATTAATTAATTAAGGAAAATATTTAATAACAGTTACTATAGAATCTTATTCTGATATATAAGAATATACTACTTTTATACTAAATTATTGTTTATTTCAGAACACGTTCAGGTCGTTAACACCGACGAAAGTTTAGAAATTCCTAAACAGGAGAGTTCCGAGGATGAAAATTATACCAAGCAGGATTCAGATCTTGTAGATGCTCCAAATGCAGAAGCATGTAATGTATAATTCCACATTAAAATTAATAACCTCAAACATGAATGGAAATGTAAGGAAAGCACTTTGAAATACTAGAATAGAAACATTATATTTTAGTCAATGCCGACGAGAAAGATTTAATATTTTAGTGTTTTCAAAGTTCCCGCCTAACTTCTATTGACTGCTCAAGTCCAAACGCATTGCCCAAACTCATCTTTTCTCTACGGTTCTGTATATTCAGTCAGCTGTCAGCAGTCGCACGCGCCATTATATGCTTGGATTGTGTAATTTTGTGTCAATCGGATATTCTCAGAAATAAAAAGTAAGTAGATACAAATTATTACTTAATAATATGTATATCATTTCAGAATTAATTTTTCACATATGTTAACATTTAAATTGCTTTCTTCAAGATGGACGTATATGCGAATTTTGAAGATGAAGATATGGATGACAAAATTCCTTCAGGGCCTTGAGTGAATTATAAATTGGAGGAAGATGGAAATGTTTACTAGAATTCACCATGTAAAAACACCTCATTTTGATGTGGGAATCCTCATCATTTCAGATTTAGATCAGTTGTGGAAAAGTAGGGAAAGATACGAGTTTTCCCGGAGAGTATAAAAGGATACACTATGCAATACGCATATATACAGGAAAATTATATTAAAACTAAGAACTCTTAAAATATCACATCTATGAACTCTTAAAATTTGCAACTGAATTTTATTTCTCAACTTTTATTCAAATTTTTATTTACATTTATATCTTTTTTCCTTAATTGGGCAGAAAAGAAATTGCTCAGTATGGGCAATGGTTGGTATGAGCGTTACAAACCAGAGTGTAGCCCACTTGGGCAGTGATTGGGGTTCCCAGTTTGGGGCTCAACTATTAATTGAGCCATCTAGTCGCAACCCAGTCTGGCCTCAGTCGTCTTTTCCACACGGGTAATGATTTCAGTAATTTTTAACTTCCAAATTCTTCCAGTTTCGTTGATTTTCCACTACCAGGGGTCATTTTGACACAAAAAGAAACACCAGGAGTGATATTTGGGGGAAAAGTCTTTATTTGGACCGCCCTAATATATATGCACTTATAACTAATAAATTTTTAAAATAAAATCGTTGGACGCTATTTTTCCACTAAAATCCCCTTTGCGTGGGCGTGGAACCCCTGAAGAGGGAAACAATAAGAGAAGAGAAACTATACGCCACCGGGAGACCGAGTGACTTTTAATGGGTGAAAGGCGGGCATTAACGGTCCAATGAATCGAAAGACCTCTCATACGTGTAAATCTCTTTCTTTGTATGCGTCAATGCGCGCAATGCGTGCATATGTACACGTGCACACGTTTTGTGGGGTGTGATTTCATTTTTTCTATTTATTTTCTTTCACATTTTACTCTCATGCCGTTTGGCAGGTGGCGATACAGTTACAGGTGCACCAATATTGATCCCCTTCAAATTTTGGTTCTGGCTTATCATTTATCGTCGCTATCCAGAGTATCATAAACCTTTTTTTTTTTTTGGCGAAAGGGGTGCAACTTATCTTTGCGATCTGACATGCAACTTTTTCGAAAGTTAAATCTCTCTGGTTCATGTTTTCTTTCTGTTTCGCACAATATGTTCCGTCATATTTCAAGGGGTTCATCAAATACACATCGGACAATTGACATTTTGTACTTTTCCCAACCAATGCACATTTCACAGCATAAATTGTCGGAGGTGTTTAGGTAGAAGCGTACCTTGAAGCTTTTGCAGGTGATCTACTAATTTTCGCCCACGTAATTCCCGGTTATTTCCCGGTTGTAAATATAAAATCTCCTCTCACTTTAGAAGTACGAATAAAATGCACCTATACGCGGAAAAAAATCTGTTAATGTTACGGAGGTTCTACGTTAAAGTAGTGACAGCATAGCTTTTCTGTAATCTTTACAGAATTTCTAGGTATCTTACAGATTTACAGATATCTTCTGTAAATTTCACAGAAATTTTCAGTAAATCATACATAAAATTCTGCAACTCTCAGAGCATTTTCTGTAAATATTACAAAAAAGTGTATGCCGTCACCGTTCTGTAAGATTAGCAGACACTTTTTTCTCCGTGTAAACATAAGGTTTTCCTAGGTGTAATTGTATGCATTGCGATATCCCATTATATTTGAACAAAATAACATTTTTCTAATTTATGGCGTCTAAAACTTCCAAAAAAATATAATACAATTTCGCTATCTTAATTATCTGTGCAGATTTGGTTAACATGACAGTTATTGTTTTTTATAAACATATCTTCGGTTAATTATTTTGGTCTTCTAATTGGTAATTAATTCTAAGATATACTTCTAAATTTCTTTGGTATTAGCCCTTCAAAGAAATTTACGAAGATTTCAAAAGATTGCAAAAGATTTTAAAGATTTCAAAGAATAATAAATAATTCAACTTGAAAGATTTCAGAAAGATTTCGAAAATTTCGCCAAGGTTTCTATATATAGCAAAAATTGTGTGAAGATTAAATAAGAACGTCAAATTTAGGTTTTCCTAAAAAGTGCACCTGCGGCAAGTTACCCACCATGTTCTATAATGTGGCAGAGTGCTTTATCTGTCTTGTAATAGCAAATGAAAAAGGATTTTGTAATAGAAGAACAACAAATTTCAGTAAAAAGGGGGTTAGAAAAAAGTTTTTGAAGTTTTATGCCAAAGAGGTCACAGACCTAACCTATAAATCGGCAAAGAAGGATTACAAAAAAAATTACGAATGTAAGATGATATTACTTCATCAAGAAAATACTTCGCTTAGAATGTTCTGCTTTTGTAAAAAAAAATTTATTATTCAAGTATGTATTTCTATAACTGTACACAAATATTTGAGTATCGTACGCCACATTAGGTGCCCGTGCATAGTGGATAAGTAAACACGGTTTCAGCCAAATTGAATTAATTTTACTTAAGATTAAAGCATTAAAGCATCCACAAGACTTCAAAATATAGATTAGACAAAAAATGTTATGAGTTGACTGTAAAATACTTTATTTTTTATTGCTTTTGTCCCGTTTTAATAATATTTACGAAAAGTCAAAAAATAACTTGAATAAACTTTTTAGGATAAACATGTAGCAACTGCTTTAAATGATATAATTTTTTCTGCGGTTATCACTCAATATATAAATAGATTCAATTAGGTGTCCTAAATTTGTTCAGAATAGGTCAATTTCTTTAAATACGAGTGCGCCACATTATGGGCCGCTCCCCTATCTCAAAGCTTTTAACATCATTTTTTATACTTAGCGTCAAACGATGTACTTTTGGTGGCATATATTGAGTGAACGATGGTAATGGTCCGTCGTTTTACAGCAGCGTGGGGTGATTTTAGGCTAATGTTAAAATCTGATTAAAAAGTAATGTGAAACGTTTTGGTGTAGGATGTTCTTTTTAATATGTGCCGTCAATCCGTTCGGCATTATATTTTCGATGTGAATATTTCATGTGTTGACCACATGCTACCAAATGTTTTAAACATCACTTTTTGTCGTTGTCAATGTGAAGACCGTTGAAATCACTGATTGCCAAAAGCTGTTGATCTCAACAGCTTTGACAATAAAATATTTCTATAATGTCAAAAGTTTTACTTTTGACAACAACAAAATTCGTTTCGTGACCCCTTTCACAATCGGATGATGTGGAATGTCGGACTATTCATATTCGTTGGGAAAAGTACAAAATATCAATTGTCGGGTGTGCATGAAAGTATCTCATATTTTGTTTGAGTTTAAAGTTATCGAGGCGCATGGATATTCCCTAAATTTTATTTTCCCTATTGTTTATTTTACCAAAATTTATATAACCGTGAAATAATCGATCAAAATATCGGAGATGTATTTCTCTTTTCTGTAAAAAGTTCTATAAGTTTAAAAAATCGATGACATGAATCTTTGTCTTTTGTGAATCCGGCATGGAGTTCCCCAAATCAAAGTGAAATGATGAAATAGTGGGACACTAATTAAAAGATACATTAATAATCTGGACATACCACTTATCTTAATTAAAATTAAACCTCCGGATGGAGAAACAATCGCTTAAGTCAAGTCAGATTTGTTAATGGAATAGATTTTCTCGCGCAGACAATCGGCAATAATTTCCAGTAATTATCTTTCTCAGGCGTATGGAACATGTGTATGTTTTCTATTCTCACGAGAATGACTTTTCGCATAAAAAAGTTGTATTCTTCAATCACGATTCACGATATTTTTCAATATTTCTAGGGTACAAGGTACAAGATCTAGGTAAAGGGTACAGTAAATAATTAAATATCAATCCAGTAACCAGAGATAATATTGTTTGTAGCTCGAATCGGTAATGATTACTCTATATTTGAGTTACATAAAACTTTATTAGTTATCTAACTTGAGCTGTATGTATATTATACGATTATACAATTACACATTGTTTATGATAAACGATGTTGCGATAAATTGCACAAAAACTGGAAATAAAAATGCGCTGTCGCGTAATTGCAAATCATTGGTTCTGCAATTGAGCCATGAAGTAAATTATATGCCAGACTAGGAAGCATTTCGTGTGAAAAAAATAAACCGCCGTTTGAATTTATAACATACAATTTATGGAAAATAATATGTAGTACTACAAATTTTCAACTTTTTCTAAAATTGAGTAAATGTTCAACCTGCAGGCTTCAAACTATCTTTTTGGGATGTTCATTTCTCAAATTACAGGGATTACAATCCGTCATTTTTTTACCTAATCCCCTTTTTTCCCACTCGAATATCTAAAATCCTCTAAAATATATTTAAAATCAAGAATCCTGTCCCTTTTTTCCATTTAACAAAATTAAGTTTGCATTCATTTTTCAAGAACCATAAACAGAAATTTAAGACATTAGAAAACAAGTCGCGTTCAAAAAGATTCTCTTCGATAATACCGAGGGGTTGATCACTCTTGAAATCTTTAAAATCTGTTGAACCATTAAAATTTTTGTGAAATGTTTGAAATATTTGTAAACTCTTTGAAATATTTGAGATTTTTAATTTAAAATAAAAATAAATATTTGGAACCTTTCTGAAATCATTTAATTTTTTTTTAAAATCTTTGTGAAGTCTTTGGAATCCCTGTGAATTCATTAACATCTTTCTGAAATTTTTGAAGTATTTTGAAACCTTTGGAATCTTTTGAAAATTTTTGAAAAATTGTACTTCACTGAAATCTTTAAATCTGGTGTACATTTAAAAGTCGAGTTGGAATTAGAATATTTTAACAATGCCTTCCTCCAGGTAACATCAAGAAAAACGTAAGCATTAGATATGAGTGTAGACTAGGACGGTTCGTTTTTCAACTTTTTGTTCTGATCGAATTTTAATAGCCTTCAAACGCTGCCCGCCCACACCACTTTTCTATTTTTTTTCGATCAGACAACATCTTCTGTTCGTTTCTTGGTTTTGAAAATTCAAAAACCATATCTTCAGATAGCAGAAACTTTTTGAAGTTTGAAAATTTGAAAACAGTGATTTTTTCGGTATATTTCAATGTTGTGTTGCCATTTTTCTATAGATTCATTTTTCCCTATGTAAGTTTATTTAGTAAAATGTATCAAATGATTTCAAAAAACTTTTATTGTCAACAAAAATTTTGGCGACGAATTAAGTTTGCATGGAATATAATTTTTTTCGAAATTAAGTGAAACAATACTTTTCCAGCTTGAAACAAAATTTCGAGTCGCGAGCGATTTCGATGTTTTTATATAATTTTGTATAGCCATATCGAATTTTCGGTAAGACTAGCAAAGAAAATTCTTTTGATCAAAGATGTATTAGTCAATGACGAATGAAATAATAATTTTTGCAAGTAGATTCCGGTATGGCACTTGACATTAATTAAAAACATATTCCTCGTATCAGAACTACTCCACGTATAAATTCCATGACGATTAAAGTTGATTTTAAAAAGGAAAATAATATAATCAATTTATCAATCTGAATACTCATAAATAACACAAAAATTCTTTTAATTCAAAATAAATGCTTTAATAAAAACAGATTTCTCATACATCAAAATCTAAAAAGCAGCTACAAGAAATACTAAATGAAATACATATATGCCGCAAAATTAACAATTGCAATACACACGTATTTTCTGTATTTTCATAATTTTAAGCACTATATATATACTTTTTGTAAATTATGATTTTAAATACTGAATTATTATATGTAAAAAACAGAAATAAACTTAAAGTAATAAAAAAAAACAAAAAATCAATAAATTGTGGAACTCTAAAAGCACCCTAGTGAACAGTAATAAATTTTTTTTTTAAATGTTCAATTTAGAATTTTTGAAAATGAAGAGTAGAAGGTATTCAAAGAACTATTTCTGTATTTCTTTAAATTATTCTTTTCTACCTCACTTAGAATAATATATTCAGCAATTTATAGTTATATACTGAAAAGGAGACAGTAGGAAAAAATTGGCTAGAATAAAGGATGCTATGTAACGATAAAAATATTCGAATTACATTTTTTGACATACAATAACATAAGCATATACTTTTTTCGATTTTATATCTTCCTCAAAAATCGTTTTAGATGGGATTTTTTTTTTCAATTTTGATTATATTTAAGGAAAAAAACTTTATAGATACGTAGATCTGAATGCATTACATTTTTTTAAGCAAAAAGGGTAAAGGTTGGTTCATTAAATATCGTGAGAATGACAACAAATTAATATGAAATATTCGAAATAAAAAAAAAATTACAGTATTGACAGTAATACCAGACTAGTCCCTGCAAACCAATTTTTTTTAAACACGAGGTGGTATTTATTTGATACAATTTGATAGAATGTTTTTAGCTATCTCCATACAAACATTTTGATCTTCAAGAATTTTTCAAGTTTTTAATTTTTCGCTTATAAGTACATTTTTTTTAATATTAGGAATATAACAACGAAATAAGTACCAAAGGAACCACACTAAATCAACAGAGAATGGCTTTTTGTCAAAATATCTAATTATAATTTTTTTTGTAATTTCGAATATCCAGATCAATAATTCGAAATGAAAATACCAAAAAAATGGACCACTTTTGCTCAAAAAATTATAAAACTTCTGATTCGTGTATTTATTTGAATAGAAAGAATCGTCTATTATTAAAATGTTTTCTTCTCAAAAACTTATTGTCAAATTTGAATTTGTCTGAGATTTTGTAAAGTGGACTCACTGAAACAAAAGTTTTATGCCCATGAACTTGACAGATTCATGATTTGCTGTATACAGGATGTTTAGGAGTTGTTTGGACATCCCCTAAACATTGAAACAAGGAAATCGACATTTCTTAACAATCGAAACCACTGGAGAATTTTTGAATATACCAAGTGTCGGAAATCAATTCACAATAAACGTGAAAAAACATTCCTAGCAGGGAAAGACGGTTTATTTATTTCAATGGTTGTTTTCACATCCCTTAAAGATATAAGCAAGGAAATCGACATTTGCTGAAAACCAAAATCACAGGTGATATTACGATTATACTCAAGAAGTCGAAAATTAATTTACAATAAACAAGAAAAACATCTCTAGGCAGGGAAAGTCATTAAATTAATTATAAGGGTTGTTTTGACATTCCTTACAGATTCAAGCAAGAAAATCGACATTTCCTGACAACCAAAATCAAGGCGGGTTTCTTTATTACACCAATTGAGTCCAAAATCAATTCACAGTAAACGTGAGAAACATATCCAATCACGGAGAATCGTTTCATTCATTTTAATAGCTGTTTTTTTCGAAATCCTTTTATAATCCAAAAAACCCTTTCCAACCCCCCTGACTCAACAATTTTTTTTGAAAAATTAATTATCCGGGAAGTATCTGTAATATAAAATTCTTTGCAAAATCTTGGAAATTAATAATTAATTATTCATTCATAACTATACTCATACACTGTAGAAAATTAACGTTGTGAACTTCCGATACAATAATGGAAGTTTATAACCAAAACAAAATGTAAATTTACAATACATGATTTATTGTAATTTTACAATCAACGGTGGCGTCACTTCACAGCAGCGCACACACATAACTTTAAAGTTTACAATACCCGTATTATAAATTCAAAGAATTACTTTTAAAATATTGTGATTTCAACTCACAATACCTCGGTTGTAATTTTACATCCTATTCCCTATGAGGAAACACAGTGTTCATGAAATTATCACAATCAAAGATACACCATATAATGAATGCACCCAAGCTGCTTTGCTGCGATTTTTACAAAGCTAGCTATAAAAAAAAATGTTTTCAAACACTGATGATCATCAAGAGAAATAATTTCCTTTCAGAAGGCTGACGTTAGAAAAAAATTAATGTTCATGTTACGCCACTGGGTACAATAGGTTATGGGCCCAACGTCAAAACTGTCATCCGCTGTAATTCGTATTCGTCACATAGGACGAAACGGAGAGAACATGTCCACGGTGCATAGCAGTGCATATAGCCGTCGGCCATGAGCCATACGGTTCTCGTCTGCTCATTACCCCCCCCCCCCCTCCATGTCATGTGTCCACCCCCTCCGCCATCTCTATGTTTCTGATTCTCTCTCACTCTCCATTATTAGCATTCTCTCTCACCCTGTGTCACCATTTCTCTCTCTCCCATTTCACATGGCATTCGCGAAACACCGTCTACCGCCCCATATCCCGACATGCCCCTCCTGGTCGCTGGTCCTCGCTATTGTTCATAATTATACAATACGGCTATTAAACAGACTGATGCGACCACCACTTCCGGCCTGGTAGCGCGGCCATTTACGGAAGCTAGCATGAGCACGAGCCCTAAACTTGCCTGATATATAACTTAGCCAACCCACCTTTTTGATTATGGTGGCTCAATGGCTTATGTAAAACACGCAGGACATGAGGACAACACAGTACAGGCCACGAGGTCAAGGGTGTCGCGTGCGATTTCCACTCAGAAGGGTGGAACTGAGTGGAAATAACGCGATAAGATCCACAAAAAGAACGAAGAAATTAAAATGTTGACTTTTAAGGCGAGAAGGAGTCACGACTTCTTTGTATAGTTTTAAATCGAAATTATTATTTTTGGATTTCAAAGAAAAGACAACAGGGACTTGTGGGTCGGAAATCATACAAGGTGGCCAATAACCGATGTTCCAAATTTCGATGAAGTAAATATATATTGAGAATCAAGGCACCCGGAATTATCTCTGTTCGAAGTGTTATCTCATTTTGAGTTATCATTGTCCGTTAGGGAGGAGCAGAAAAAAATACATTTTTTTTCGAATTCGGAGGGGGACCAAAAATTGCAAAAGTTGTAGTTTGGTACCCAGATTTCTCATAAAAAGTTACAGATAAAAATTTCGTTAACAGACAAAAAACCTTTTCATTACGATGAGAATGTAAAAAAAATATATCTTATGTTCGCGCAACCACGATAAAACTCAAAATAACGAATAATAGTGAATTTTTTATTATTTTAGTACGAAATCAATTTTTTAATAGATGAAAAGGGTTCTAAAAAATTAGTATTTGAAACTACAATTATCCTTCGAAAACTATGCAGCAAGGGGCAGTCCATATACCAAAGGGACAATTTTTTACCACTTTTTGATCCCCCCTGCCACCCCTTGCAGACGAACATGGACTTTTGATGAC
>JAUMHM010000089.1:6657997-6675139 GCA_032362435.1 Melikaiella ostensackeni | reverse complement strand
TAGAACATATTTTGCGTGGAACCCATTTCTCAATTTGATCCATAACATCTAGACCAAAACATCCATTATAGATTTTACGAATCTTTTCACAAATGAGTTTACGGTCGCTCGTAACCTGGTATTTACTGAAAATATAGCAGAGTATATCAGAGTTCTTATCCTAAGAATGTTTAGAAGTGGAAGCCCGAACATTAGTTCGAGTAAAGAAGCTTAGATTTTTCAGAAGATCCGTACATTTTTTACTGTTTTTGTTTTTAGTTGCCATAGTTGTGAAGAAGAATCCCGCGCTTTAGGAATCCTGGACAGATTTCAGGTGAGTCTGGGGGTGATAACCCTCATATCACCGCAGGCCTAAGTATGAGGTTTTTCCGAATCTGACGAGGGCAATGTGAACTCGTCGTCGGACACACTACGGCCTCACCCTCACATCCTAACGCCCCCCTGCAGAGCAGCGCGCCTCCGCTGGCTTCGTTACTTCAACAGCCTGAAGGGCGAATCATTCTACACATCCCCTTTCGAGGTAGCTGTCATCGTCTTCAGCTTCTGTCGATGTAGCAGGATTTTATTGAAATGGTTTGACCAGTAGGTGACCTAGTAAAATTAAACCATAATCAACCCGAAGATCTTCATATATTTCTGTATTCATATGACATTTTTTCAAAAACAGATGACGGAGGCTATCGGAATATAAGGTAAAAAGTGAGGTAAAGAAGAGATACCAAGTTTAGATTTAACGAACGTGTAAAAACGAGGGCATCCTTTTTTCCAAAGATTTTAGTTACCACGTCTTAAGCTTCAGCATCAAAATTCGTTACTCCAGTGTTTCTGAATTATTTTTTGAGGTTAGGGACGAACGGTTATCAGATGGATTATGACAACACTTAATTCGGATTAAGAGACCTCAGAAACAAAAGAGCACCTTTTTCCAAAGGTTTTAGTCACACGGCTTGAACTTCAACACCAAAATGGGTTATTTCAGTGTTTTTGAGATATTTTTTGAGGTATTACATCAAAAATCAGTTGCTTGCCCGTTTCTTTACACGTCAATTATTAAATACATTCTACTTTTATTTAGTAACTTAATGAGTAACATTTATTTGCAGGAGTAAATAATCTATATAGTTGGATATTTTTTAAAACCCTACAAAATTAATCGAAATTAAATTTTTTTAAATTATCCACGGGGAGCCTGGCTTTCATCTTCAGCCCTAAGAATGTTGAAGTAACTCGCGCTTCTCATTTTACCGAACTTTTTTGTGGAAACTCTCGTAATAAAAGTTAAAATCTCTGAAAACATTCTTCAATCTTTACATTCTTTTAAATGAATCGTTAATATCACACGAAAGTAAACTTTATATAATTTATTTCATAAAAATTTACATTATTTTGCATTATTTTATAACAGACTGGTATGAACATAATAATATCCTTACATCAATTATCACACATCAGAATTTTCACTTTTCGAATTGAGATTTTACACAACTGTCTTGTATTATTTATAGTTCTGTCTTTTATTAAATCGTAGAATAACTTTAACCTTTCTCTGAATGCAGTAATGTCCTCAATTTACCCAACTAAATCGGTAATTTTTTGTGATTAAATTTTCTCCGTGTATATTTTCACGGAGGGAAATCGAATTTAAAAACCTGGTGATCAGTACTGGAAATCGACTACTCAGTGTAAGATAAATCAAAGAATTCCTTTTCACGTTGTGCCATCTTATGAAGATTTTATTGGGCGGTTCAGACTGAACGGTTGACGCTAGAGCAACGAAAGGTCGGGCAGTCTGATACTCATTGTAAGATCGCGTTTAGACTCAGCGGTAGACTGGAGCAACGAAAGGTTGGTCACTCAGATCGGGTTCTAAAAAAAGTAAGAAAATCGAACAGGGATTCATGCTTACGATGAAGAATCTCGGTAGGCGTTCTCTTACAGCAGCTCGAAACAGATGATGTAATATAACGATAAATTCACAAAAAAATTGTTTTATACATTATCACTGCACTTCATTTATGTTTAAAATTACACATCTGCACGCATGGTCACTTATACACATAATCGCAGGCTCCAACGCTTGAAAAATCGCGCCCGCTGGGGATTCGAACCCTACCTAAACGTCCTAAACCTACACTGTATATATCTACTAGCGCACGCCCTAACCGATTGAGATATAAAACCACTTGGATCTTGTCGACAAAATGTAGGACGAGCTTTTTTGCTGAAAAGCCAGGGCTAATAGCGAGAAATGTATTTTTAATATTTTCGCTTTATACACAATTTATGAATAGGTGGATTTAAAAATGTTTAATTTCGAAATTTTAAATTGATCTGTTATAAAACAAAATATTTTCTCACAAAACTTAAGTAGCATATTCGTATATTATATTATCATACTCTTAGCTACATATATGATAAAATATTTTAAATAAAAATTTTTAAATAGTATGTTTCAAAAAATGTTTATATCCTCGAAAATTGAAATTTGAAAAATTATTGTTTACAAGGGAATTTTTTTATATTAAAGTTTTATCTTATTATTTCGAACCTAGTAATAACCATTCACGGGTAATATAGAACGGAATCACGGAAATATTCAATTAATTTGTGATTACTGTTCAAACTTTAAAGCTCCAAAATTCAAAGCATCAATTACTTTCACATTTATTACCTATAGAATCTTCGTGTTATAATGGGAAGCTTTTAATCTAATTGCAAAATCTGTTATGTTTCGCATAATCAAATAAAAAATATTTATAACTTTCAATAAGATTTTCCACAATAAAGAAAACGAAATGTCTCGTCGTCCTGAAATTCGGGATGGGTAGTCAAATATTTTTCATACGCGTGGTTAGTCGTCCCGAATTTTCGGGACGACTAGTTCATCCTCTTTTCCAACTCCCCCAATTTTTTGGGACGACTAGACATAGCCTAAAAAAACATGATTCTGGTAATAGAATTTAGTAAAACTCTGGAAGTAAAAGCAAAAACAGCTAATTAATTTACTTAAACATTCAACTAAGAGCCCCGAAGAGCTAGGTTTTTATCTTCAAAACATCCGCATCCATTAGAGAACACTCTAATCATACGAATTACTCAAAAAGACAATGTTAGCCAGGGCGAGTGGTGTTGAGTCATGAATTGGCGCGAAATACCGGCGCGGCGCTACTGCGCTTGCGTCATACGTAAGAGTACCCATGATATAGAGATCAGAGACGGAGTGTCAGGCGGTTCGAAGACTCAACGTTATTTTCTTCTAGCGGTGTCTCTAAACGCGACGAATATTTAACATTACACGACGCACCTTATTCCGATTCTAATCTCAACTATACACAGTAATACAGTTTAATTAGGATTTACTACAAAAGGTCCCTTTAACAAAGGTACTTTATTAAAATGAATCAGAATAAAATCTACATCACATTTAATATTATCAGTACATCAAATATTAATTTATAGATGTAGGAATGACCTAATCTAGTAACCAAAACCTAACAGTTTAGAAAGGGTACCTGTAGTCGAGCAATAGTTACTAGTACCATAATACTCTAAAATGTAATACAATTCTCTCTCTCTCTCTCTCTCACTCTCTCGCGACTTTTTCCGTCAAATCAGTGTGACAGTTTATTACCATATGTCAGTTTGACATCTTATAGAATTGTTTTCACAATTAAAGCAATATCAAGTTGTTTCCCTTGCATGAAAATGCTTTATCATTCATTTTCACGTTATTCATTTTTAATGACTTAGTTTCAAGATCGTAATTTGAAAATACTTCAGTTTTAAGCGAAATTTAGAATTTTTAAATTTTGAACGCTTCAAGTTTTAATTCATTTATTTTTAAAGCTTCCCATTAGAAATCATATAATTTTTAACGTTTTTCAAAGATTAAACTTTGAAGGTTTACTATTTCAAATTCTTCAATTTCAAACGGAGCAAATATGTAACAGTGAATTTGTTTTATACCATGGAGTAATAGTAAGCAGACAAAACGACAATGCGCACGCGAATGAAAAATGAACCTCGAATTTTCGGACATATTTTGGGGGAGGATGTACGCTGAATTGTGAAGAGTCGCCTCTTTTGAATGGAGTATCTCCAAGATAAATGCGAGAAATATTTTTTTGTTTGCTGCATACCGAGAGTAAATCGAGTCGGTGTCTTTTTGTGTGCGGCAAGTTGATTTTCCGCACACTTACAATTTTACCGGACTAGTGCGGTAAAATTCGTGCCGCCTGCGTCCTCGTCGCGACTCGCTCTTGCGTTAAAATACGCCTTTCTGCACTTGATATGAAATATAATATATTGGTGGTTTTTTGACGGTAAATTTGAATCATATGAATCACCCACCAATGAAAGACCTCACGCAGGTATTCCACTCAAAACGCAGCGAACCTTTACCATTTAGCGTACATCCTCCCCGTCAACTATGTGCGGAAAAATGGCGACCAAATTTCTGTCACACAGTTTGGTCTCCTTTCTATTACTTCATGTTTTATACCTAAATCTCATTTTTCAGTTTAGAAAAATCTTTCCAATCATTTTCAATGCCCCTTAATACAAATATGCTCTAATAGATACTTGATAGAAATTTGTATTATCTTTAAAACTTTTATAATTCTAATTTAAAATTACAGTTTTCAATGCGCAATTGTAAAACAATTTAATTTTTGAGGCCAAGAAAATAATTGGTTAAGATTCAAAAACTTGAAGTTAAAAATATTTGTTTTTATGTTTCTTAAATTTTAAATCCTCCATCGTGTTAACAAAAAAGAGTAATTGCTCAGAACGTTATATTAGACATTTATCAACTGGGAAACGTCTAATGAAATCATTTTGAAAATATTTGAAATAGTTATGACTACAAAGCTTCCTGTATAAGGAAGCAACATTTATACAAAAACAAACTTTAACCATCAACTTTTCTGTAAATTCTGCATCTCATAATTTTTGAAAAACAAAAATTTTTAATTTGTGTATTTTGTTGATAAATCGTCCTTTTTGGTGAAAAATTTATCTTCTTGGTTGAAAAATCATATTTTCGGTTGAAAATCCAACTATTTGGCTAAATAATGAACTTTTTTATTGAAAATTAATTTTTTGTTCAAGATTCATCATTTTAGTTGAAACTTCATGTCTTTTGTTGGAAACTGATCTTTTTTAGATGAAAATTCATCTATCTGGTTGAAAATTCATGTATTTTATTGAGAACTTGTCTATTTGAAGTAAATTAGTCTTCCTAATTAAAAATTTATACTTTTTAGATAAAAATGCAACTTTATTGATTAAAAAATAAACTATTTGGTTGAAAATTAACTTTTTCGTTGAAAATCTATTTTTTTTTGTTGAAAATTAACTTTTTTGTTGAAAATCTATTTTTTTTCGGTTGAACATTCATTTGGTAGAAAATTCAACTATTTGGGTAAAAATTAAAGTATTTTTTTAAAAAATAACTATTTGGTAGAAACTAATCTTTTCTGTTTGAAAATCATATTTTCGGGTTGAAATTCTACAGTTTTCTAGAAAATTCGTCTTTTTGGCTTCAAAATTCGACAATTTTGTTGAAAATTCGCCTTTTTTGTGTAACATTAAACTTCTTTGTAGGAAGGGAAAGGGAGGGGAGATAGCAAGAAATTGTTACAAAGAGGTGGAAGAAAGAGGAAAGAGGGCCGCAAAGTTAACGCCATGGGAAGGAGAGAGAAGCGACTTTTTTAGAAATCGAAGAATAGAAGAAGAAGGGAATATAGACTATGAGGAACTGGAAAAACGAGATAACGGCAGGTAACAGATATATGGGGGAAGATACGGGAATCAAGATACAATGAGTGGTATCAGGCGATAAATAGAGAAGGATTGCCAAAGTATCTGTCAAGAGGATGGAAGGAGAAGAGATGGACAAGAATAGCTAAATGAAGACTGGGAAACTAAGGAAACGAAGCAATGTATTGGGAGGAAGATGCGAAGAGGAAATGCAGAGTATGAGAATCGGCAGAGGAGACATAGGAGCATGTATGGGAAGGTCACATGAGAGGAAAGAAGGAGAGGGGAGGATGGCAAGAGAATGTTCAGCAAATTTTAGGGTAGGAGGGACTGGGAAAAGAATGGATGAAAGAGGTAGAAAAGCTAGAGTAGTTAAAGAAGAAGAATGAGGAAGTGTGGGAGAGAGAGAATGGAAGGCATGATTGGGAAGGAAAGGAGGAAAAATAAATGGAAGTCACATAGAAGCATAAGGGTAGCTGAAATTGTATAGTAAGATTAAGTAAAATAAAGTAGAATGAGATGCGGCTGCACTTTAATGATTCAACAGTTTTTAATTAAAATCCTCTCGAATCAATAATAGTTTCAAATTCAAGTATTAAAAAAGGCAGGTCAATTTCTCTGAAAATCTAAAGTTTGGAAAGCATTTTTTTGTTAGTTTCTATTGAATGAATAGGAATAAAAGAATTTAATGATACTTCCTTCTATTATAGCATTTAATGATTCCTGAATTCCTGACTAATGATACTACCAAGCAACAATAACTCCCAAAGCCAAAATTGTTTTTCAATACAAAAACATGAAAGAAGAAGCATGAAAACGGAAAATTACCTTTCATTCGAGAGTCTGTTGTTATGCTGGGGCTTTGATCCTTCTTTTTCGCGAATAGTTTTCCCAATTCCACTAATTCTTTGCGGAGGGTCTCTAAGAGCAAAACTCTTCGCATAATGGCCAAGATGAAGTTCCTTGCGATCAAAAATTTCCCTCATGTCTCGAGGATAGCTAGAATAAAAACGCATCCAGGATATGTATGCTGCAAAACAAAATGAAATAAAAATTTTTAAAAATAATATAGAACTTCAATCAAAGATAAAAATACAACAATTTCATTACAATAAACTAAGAATATCAGGGTGTCTACTCAAATCCTGAAAAAAATTCCCTGACAATTCCAGGTTCTTTCCAGGTATCTCTAGATTTTCCAGGTAAAATTGTTTTTAATAAGGAGCCGTTAAAGTATCAAGCACTGCGTATTTTTAAACAATCGAACCTACTTGATTAATCCCAAATTTATTATCCACCTGTGAATGGTTATAAATTGTGAGTATTTTATACACAGAAATCGGAACATGTATACAATTTCGCGAGTTTATTCCAAATAATATTTTTTTCAGTTCTTGTAAATATCTAAATGGATGAAAATGGGTTCTATCCATATGTAAAATTAAGTATTTGTTCTTTTATTTGTGAAAGTAACTTCATAAAAAGACGATCAATTACTTAATGGTTCAAGTTTTTAGGAATTTAATTAATATGTTTAATTTAGAAAGCTTTGACAATTTAAAAAAAATTTCCTGACATTTCCAGGTTTTCCAAGTTTCCAAGTAACTAGAGACCCTGAATACAAAAGACCGAAGAGAATAAAATACAAATTTTCCACCGAAAATTCTCGCTTTTAATTTAAAATTGAGAAATAAATTTAGTAAATGAAATTTTTATGAGTATTGTCTGACAATATCAGGAGTTACATAAAGGATTGTCACGCGAGCGAAGTGCTTTGTGTGAACATGGCATTGTGTACGATTGCGGTCATCAAGATTAAACGATTACTATATCATTTTTTAATGCTCTCGATTTTATATCCAGCGAAAAGTAAATTAGTTATTGTGGCGGTATACTGTGGCAAGATCGGACCACGTAATTGTAGAAAAAACTAGGGGAAAAGAAAGAAAGATGATGAAAGAAGGACTGTTAATTACAGTTAATTACAGGCTTCACAGTGTTCCTAAAGAATATTTTGGGGGCAATAGGGGACTTAAAATAGAAAAATTGGGGCCTTTTAGGGGACTCCAGAAAGTACATAAATTATAATAAATACACATATTTTCAAGCAAGAAACATTGAAAGCATTCAATTCTTTAATATCCTTGATAAAATTTATCCAGTGGTTAGCTGATGTAATAAAGAAATTTTAGGACTCCTTTTTGAATTACAATTTATATTTATCTTTTTTCGACTTAACTTTTGAGTGTAGACCACATTTGAAGATTTCAAAAGATTTCTAGAGATTTCAAGAGATTTTAAAGATTTTACAGTTATTTAGAATATTTATATTTTTATATATAAAAAAAGAAAAACTATATCAGAATTCAAAAAATTAGATTTGGAATAAATGAAAATTTAAATTCCTCTCTAACGTCCAAGATTCAAATTTGGACATCACAGTCTTAAATGTCTCCATTTAAATTTAAAAAACCAAAACAAAACAAGAGGAAAGAAAAAGAAGGCACCATTCAAATCCACTTAATTCTTTTTTTCCATCATCTTTGTTTATTTTTACTTTCTTGAAATCAACGTACAAAAATTTTTTGATTTTTTGTAAATGTTTTTTTTATTGTGATTTAGAAAATATTTGCAAATAATAAAAATGCTAAAATATTTCAAAGATTGCAAAAAAATTTCGAGAAATTTTCAAAGATTTAAAAGTATTGCAAAGAATTTCAACAGCTTTCAACCGGATTCATAGGATTTCAAATGATTTTTTATGAGATTTTAAGAGATTTTAAGGGATTTCAATAAATATACAAAACTTTTCAACAATTTATGATGTTTCTATAAATTTCAAAGAATTTAACAAGGATTTAGGGATTTCCTAGAATTTCGAAGATTTGAAGAGATCTTCAAACATTTACGGGAATTTCACAGGATTTGAAAAATTACATGCGGTTTCAAAGATATCCCTAGAATTTCGGAAGATTTATAAAAATTTCATAGAATGAGGTTTCAGAATATTTTAGGAGATTTCAAGGGATTTCAGAGGATTTCAAACTATTGCAATGGATTTTAATGCTTTTAAACAGATTTCAAGGAATTCCATCAAATTTCCGAGGATTTCAAAATGTAATTTTAAAGTATTTCAAGGGGACTTAATATAGTATTTTAATCAGTTTCCCAGGATCTCAAAGAATTTCATATGACTTCAAATATTTCAAGGGATTTCAAGGAATATTATCAGATTTCATGGAGCTTCACGGGATTTTTAATAATTTTAAAAATTTTAGGATATTTTAAAAGATTCCAAGGAATTTTTCATAGATTTCAAGAATCTGGAAGGACTTCAAGGGATTTTAAGGATTTCAGGGTATTTTAAAAGATTCCAAGGAATTTACAAGAGTTTCAAAAAATTTCAAGGGATTTCAAAGGATTTGAAATATTGTATAGTGTTTGAAAATATTCTAAGAGATTACAAAAATTGCAAGGAATATCCAAAGATTTCAATGATTTTTAGGTATTTAAAAAAATTTCACATAGTTTTAAACAATTACGAAAGATTTTGAAGAATTTTAAATACTTTAGGATACTTTAAAAGACACCAAGAAATTTTCAATAGACTTCAAAAATTTGAAGATATTTCAAGCGATTTGGAAGATTTTGGAGTATTTGAAAATATTCCAAGGAATTTACAAGGGCTTTAAAAAATTTCAAGAGATTTCAAAAGATTTTAAAGAATTTAAAATATTTTAGCATATTTTTGAAGATCCTGAGAGATAGGGTTTATAGGATTCATAGAGATAGGATAGAATCCAAGGATTTTAAATATTTTAAAATATTTCAAAAGATTCCAAGACATTTTCAAAAACTTTAAAAAATTTTAAGGGATGTCAAAAGATTTTAAAGAACTTCAAACACCTGAGGATATTTCAAAAGATCCTAAGAGAGATAAATAATTTCAAGAAATTTCGAAAGACTTTAAATTTTTTAGGATATTTTAAAAGATTTTAAGATATTTTCAAGAGCTCCAAAAAATTTCAAAAAATTTCAAAGGATTAGAAATATTTTAGAGCATTCAAAAAAATTCCAAGGCATTTTTAATAAATTTCAAGTATTTGAAGGAATTTCAAGAGATTTTAAAGATTTCAGGGTATTTTGAAAGATTCCAAGGAATTTTCAAGAGCGTTAAAAAGTTTCAAGGTATTTTAAAATATCCTAAGAAATTAAAAAAACTTGAAGGAATAAACAAGGATTTCAATGATTTTTAGGTACTTAAACAAAATTGCTCACAGTTTTAAACAATTTCGGAAGATTTGGTAGGATTTTAGAGGACCTATAAGGTTCTAGGATATTTTAAAACATCCCAAGGGATTTCCAAAGATTTTAAAGGATTTTAAATATTTTAGGATATTTTAAAAGATTCCAGGACAATTTTAAGAGCTTCAAAAAATTTCAAGGGATTTCTAAAGATTTTAAAGGATTTGAAATACTTGGGGATATTTTAAGAGATCCTAAGAGATGTAAAAAATGTTGAGAAACTTCCAAGGGTTTTAAATATTTTAGGATATTTTCAAATATTCCAAGACATTTTCAAGAGCTCCAAACAATTTCAAACAATTTCAAAAAATTTCAAAGGATTAGAAATACTTTAGAGCATTTTAAAAAATTCCAAGGCATTTTTAATAAATTTCAAGTATTTGAAGGAATTTCAAGAATTTTTTAAGATTTCAGGGTATTTTAAAAGATTCCAAGGAATTTTCAAGAGCTTTAAAAAGTTTTAAGGTATTTTAAAATATCCTAAGAAATTTAAAAAAACTTGAAGGAATATCCAAGGATTTCAATGATTTTCAGGTACTTAAACAAAATTTCACACAGTTTTAAACAATTTCGGAAGATTTGGTAGGATTTTATAGGACCTATAAGGTTTTAGGATATTTTAAAACATCCTAAGGGATTTCCAAAGATTTCAAAGGATTTTAAATATTTTAGGATATTTAAAAAAATTCCAGGACAATTTTAAAAGCTTTAAAAAATTTCAAGGGATTTCTAAAGATTTTAAAGGATTTGAAATACTTAGGGATATCTTAAAAGATTCTAAGAGATGTAAAAAATGTTAAGAAATTTCCAAGCGTTTTAAATATTTCAGGATATTTCAAAAGATCCCAAGATATTTTCAAGAGTTTTAAGAAGTTTCAAGGAATTAAACAATTTTTAAAAGGATTGGAAATATTTTAGGGAATTTTAAAAGATACCAAGCAATTTTTGATTGATTTTAATAATTTGAAGGGATTTTGAAGGATCTGAAATATTTTTAGGTATTTTAAAATTTTCAAGGTATTTAAAAGAACTTTGATGATTTTAAGGGATTTAAACAAATTTTCATGTAGCTGTAAAGAATTTCCTAGAATTTTGGAAGACGCGGAACAATTTACAGGACCTATAAGGTTTTAAGGCATTTAAGAAGATTCCAAGGGATTTTATAAAATTTCTAAAGATTTGAATGATTTTAAGGGATTTTATAAGCTCTCAATGTACTTTAATAAATTTTTCATCATTCCATGAAATATATTTCATGGAATTTCGTGGATTTTCCGAGGATTTTATGGTATTTCAACGAATTGTAACGATTTGAAGTAATTTAAAAGTATTCCAAGAGATATCAAGGAACTTTATAAGATTTAGGAAATTTTGATAGGATTTTCAAGATTTTAAGTTTTTTTTAAAGGCCGTTGTGAGCGGCCCTCGATTACTTCCGGCCAATCGCTGATCGTCAAAAGTGATTGATTCGCAGTCAATTTCAACTGATTCAAATTATAAGAATTCGACAACTGACAAAATCAGTCAAAAGTGATTTTTCAAATCAGACAATTTGACTCACTGATTAAATCAGTAATTTTAAATGATCTTATGTGTGATTTTCATCAATGTCAGTCATTTTTTAATAATCTCAACTGTAACTTTCACTGATTAAATCACTCATTTTGAATGACCTGATGAGTAACTTTCACTAATTGAATCTGTAATATTTATTGATATAATCCGTAACTTTCAATGTTTAAATCAAACATTTAAGTGTAATTTTAATCATTTATTTAAACACAGGAATTGAAAGAAGAGTTTTAATTTACAAATAATTTTACTACTTTATTAAAGCAGATAAATCAGTCACGTCTACTGATTGAAAATCCGTCATTTCAAGTGACTGTTTGATTCAGTCAAGGTTTGACTGATTTAAATCTAGAGTCTACTATCATAAATAAATAAATCAGTTTCAAAAATCTACTGAACTTCTCCAGTTTGTAGAAACTTTACACAAAACCTTGAAGTGTGGATTTCTTGAGTCTAAATGAGGTCACGTGACGTGTATGGTAGTACATAAATAATCATTGAGAATAGAGATACGTGCGCCCTTATTAATCGTAGTTCCATTAGCTTCCACGGGGGTGGCAAGAAATTCTATGGGGTACCCTGTAGTGCTCTATTAAGGGGCATTAGCTAGGGTCGAGTCAAGTGCTGCGGCTAATAGTAACCCCCACAGCCTATAAGCTTCCGTACGGGTGAGAAAGTCGAGAGTTTCTGGGTTCTGAGAGAACTCAACATGTGCTTTTCGTTCAAGCATAGCGAAAACGTGCCATTTTTCTATCTCGTGAAGTGTGCTACGTTTACACTCTAAAATGCCCTTCAACAGATTCTAAGAGGGAAATTAATCGAGTAAAACTGTTCTTAATGGCTTTTATAACCCAAGTTCTTTTATTTTCTTAACAAAAATATATTTTCTAAGTCAAAGGTTTTTTAATAAACTTAGCAATTGACAAACTACTTAACTCGACGACTAACTCATTTTGCGTCTGTAAAAGACTATTCTATACCAAAGCAAAAGAAAATGATCCTGACCTCACAGTCTCTATAGGATAAAAGATACGGTATTTTTCCATGCCTAAAGGGTACCCATTTCATTTACAAAAATGAGGTGTGATAAAGAAGATTATTTGGATCATTTGAAACTTCACCATTCACAGCAAACATATTCATAAATTCACTCAGCCACACAAACAAATATCCGCCACCGCTCTTAATCATTTCAGCGGTGACACCATCCGCACCAGCAGCCTCGACATTCTTTAGTTTCTTAATTGCGGATATAATATCGCGGATATTGATTCTTCGTTCGTCTTTTACAACGGGATTGTGTAGTGTATCCTTTTCTATGTTACAGTTGTTATGCTCTATATCTTGACCTACATACAATTTCTTTACAAAAATCACTAACACAGTCTTTTACTTTGTTCGTATCCCATACCATTTCACCATCAGCATTCTCAATTCCGACTAACTCAGTGCTAGTACCACCTTTCCTCATCTTCTTACCCATTTTCAAAATAATTTCTTATTTCGTTCAAATCATTTGGAATTTTTCTATCTCCTTTCGTTTTGATTTTATCCTTGCTTTCTTTAGCTAGTATCTTTGCTTTTCTGTTTTTATCCTTATAATCATTTTCTAGTTTAGTCCTCCCCTCATTGCAAAGAACTTTAATATCCATCTTTCTCGAGTACACTTGCTATTTCTCGGTAATGACCACGCGGATTTCATCATTCCAGCAAGCATCTCCAGTCTTTCTTCCTACATATACAACCGCAGTATCGCACACTTCAGATATACTCTTGAAGATGCTATCGCATAGTATTATCCATGCACTCTCTACATTTTTATTGCCTAGTTACGTCTTCCAGGCTTCTCTCTGATGACCTAAATATTTATTCAGCTTTTCACGATGCACAATTTGTACTTCTGGCTTCTGCCAATTCTCTATTTCAACTCGCGTCTGCGTCCACTTATTATTAATTCTTCTTCTCCATCCTTGACCTCGGTTCATTTTTGAAACTATAAGGTTCTATATAAGGTTCTATATATAAGGAATAAGTATAAGGTTCTATTTTCTATAATACTATAAGGTTCCGTTCTACATTCAGAACCTCTTATAACCCTCGTATCTCTGTTTGAGAATTATCATTTTTGAGTTTATCAATTTTTAATTCTTTCAGCCTTTCTTAATGTTTTTCTACTGTATTCCTATCATCGAAGAGTTCCGAGGGATTCAACAAGTTTTCTAGACATAGATAGAAAAAGATTATTTTTATATACACGAAAATGACTATGAGAAGAACGCGCTGTGGTTTCAGTTTTGATTACTTAGGCATATCAATTTTTTCTAATGTATTCTGTCAGTAAAACGTTCTGAGGTATTCAAAAGATTTTTCCAAGTGAGATGTTTTTTTTTAATACAATCATGACTTTCGGAGAACCTGCAGCCTTTTGGCTTTTGTTTCCTTGGCTTAGGATTTGACATATTTTCTCTACGGTGTTTTTATCCGCAGAAAGACTTCAACGAAAAAAATTCACTAGTCATTTTTAAAGGAGTTTTCAAATTTTATGTTAAAAACAGTGGTATGACAAATATGATATTACCTCGTATAGATCAGTATATAGAAATCTGGCAAAATTTGCACAGAGTAGCCGTTCTAATCGAGGATAGAAATTCTCGGTCTTTTCTCGGTTTGTTCCCGATTTGCAAAAATTTTTCACGGTCATTGAAATTAAAAAATTCGAACTCTTAAAGCTGAACCTTCTTTCATTTAAAGTAATCAATAATGAGCTGCAAATGAAGGCACTCAAAGTGGAACTCTTTTGAACTTTAAACTTTTGAAGTTGAAGCTTAAAAAATTTGTAATTCAAATGCTCAATTGTTTACACGTATAAAATGGAAGCTGTTGACACTTTTTAATTGAACAATATTAAAATAAATGCCGGAAAACTTCAAAATAAAAAATTCTAAGCTTTTACAAATTGAACAGTTCAAAGATTTTTTGCCAAAAAGTATAAATCCACGCTATTATTTTTAATGCTCTAAACTGTAGTGTGGATCAATAATTTTGTAAAAGTTCAAAATTATATCATTTTAAGCAATTTCAAGCTAGCAACATCAAAAACTAAACGATTAATTTTTTTTAAAACTGAACTCTTTTTAGATTAGAAGTTAACTTATTATTCTATTTAAAAAAATTGAGTTTCAAAAAATGTAGCTTTGAATGTTTGATTTATGAGGTATTTATTTATAAACTATAACAATTAGAATTGTAACATCCAAAATTAAGCCTGTTAATATCAGATCTCAGATCGCAATAAAAATAATCAGTGTTCGTTGTCCAGAAAACTTGCGTGGACTAGGACCTTTAATTTGAAAACTTAAGGATTCTCTAAAGAGAGTAAAGAGTCTTACGACACAAGTCTCGGCAGCGCTTTCAGTCTCAACTTCCGTCAGTTTCTTTGCGTATTTCCGGCTTTCCTCGACGAAGGAAACCACCAGGCAATCTTTCTCGACTCGCGGAGAGAAATGTTTTTCTCCATTTAACACATAAATCTGGCGAATACTGGTGTGTTACTCGTACTCACTAAGGGTGAGTTCTGAGTAGGAAGAAGAGAGAATGATAAAGAGAGAAAGAGAAAGGAATAAAAACAAGAAAAAGGGATAGAAAGAGAGAGAGAGAAATCGTATAGCGGCCCACGCAGGGTGGCATTGTTCCTAAGTGATGTAACTGCGTCTTATTGTATTTGTATCCTGTATCGCATTGTTAAGAGTCTCTCGCCACAAAGCGTAAGTGGTTTTGGCGGAAGCCACATTCAGTGGTTGGATTGTGTCGGCCTCCAGAGCCACCCCCTTTCAGAAAGGCGTGCGAGCATATACACCCTCTTAGAACTAACTCACAACTATTATCCCACTTTCAAAATACACTTTCTAATAAAAAAACTGCCCTATCTGACAAAAATTATTACCAAAAGAAGGTATTTGAACATACAAATTTAATTGAAGGAAGATAAACTATTAAATGGCTTCAAATGTTCATTCAGAATAAAATAAACCAGCATTCACTTAGATAAAAAAATATATTTGTGGCGATGTTTCGATCAAATATATATAGCATCAATATAGTAAATCAAAATGTATAAAAAGATTGCAAATAAATAGCAAAATCTCCAATACAACGATTACATAAAAAACACTTACAAACGAGATAACATTCGGGAAGTCGTGCATAAATAACAAACTTAATATGTATCGCGATAAAATTTCCAAAACTTAACATCAATCAACCTCCCCTAGTGGCTGTAGCACCTTGAAGTTGGTTCGAAAGCTTAAACGTGCGGGACAGGGCGCCAAACGGCCCTCGGCCTATACATGAATATGGATACGAATGGCAGGACCCCTATAAACGGGCTCTCCTGAATGAAAGTCGGATCTCTATAAACGAGCTCTCTGGTGAGTGGGCATGGATGAGTGTAGTATGGTTGAAGATCGAAAGAGCCTAGCTAACGCGAGTATTGCTGGATCCCTGGGTCGAGGACACTCCCGGACCGACCCAGTCTGGGATCGAGGCGGGAATGGCCTGCGGCCCGTATTGCAATTAAGAAACAGCCCTCCGTTGGTGTGGTGGCCTACGGACGAATATTCATTGAGTATCTCAATTAATGTGACCACCCTTCTGAGCCAGGGGTGTTGAGTGACCGTGCCCCTAGCACTTTGGCATCTGGGGGTACGCAGGTGTCTTAACGGCCTCTCAGAGACACCGGACGACCTCCCCGAATATTCAGTCTTACCCTTGTATGTGGGGCTCTGCAAGGGCGGACCGTTTACTTTCCTAGCTTCTCGTGAGATTAAAAATGAAACCCAAAAATAAAAATTTGAATAAAGAAGAAGGATGGGACGTGGCGGAAGGGGAGAGAGAGGTGGGCCCGAATGGGTCTAATATAACCCTTTCCACTCAATCTGTCTCTCCGACTAGTCAAACTCAGGCGGCGGTTGTGCCCCGGCTCTCTTGGGAGCTGAGGGATCAATGGTCCCCCTGAGTGAGCATGGAGACGGGAGCGACCAAGGAGTCTTTCCAAAAAAAGAAAGGCACCAACGGTTCTCTGAAAAGAAAACAGAGGAGGCAAGCGCAGCAAGCTAGAATTAAAGCTGCGGGTGCTGGAAAATCGGCAACAACAATGTCGAAAACCAACACAGAAGTCCTGAAGAGAAAGAAGGTTATAAGCCAGCCCAGCTGCCAGCAAACAGCAAGTCGTCGGAAGCTGGACTAACAGCTGCCCAGAGTGTGCCCAGAGCTGACGATAGTGGTGGCGGCAACGAGCTATCCGGACTCGATGCTCACTGCGGAGCAGTTCGAGCTCTTCAGGGAGGCCACTTGGAGGGCACTCGAAAGAGTGTCCCCAAGTCAATGGCCAAAATTTGGGACCTCCTGCTGCAGGGGAGAGTTGTTCATATTTGTCGCAGCCGACCCAGCGGCTAAAGCTTGGCGGCAGAATACAGTGGCCGAGGCGAGGCCCTGGGAAGGTGCAGA
>JAUMHM010000089.1:6640544-6652080 GCA_032362435.1 Melikaiella ostensackeni | reverse complement strand
CCCTAGGGCAGAATCAAGGAAAAATATTCTAAAAATATGTTCATTAGTTATTAAAATATACTACAAAGACTTACCTTTAAAATTGTTTTGTCCTTCTAAAATCATAAAATATTTCTTTATGAAATAAATTTTGTTAAATTTACTTTACAATTATTTACAATTAATTTCCAATTAAAATAAAATTTGTAAAAATTAAATTTTGTAATGTTGAGATAAGTACTTCAAGACATTAAAGGTTTTGTAGAGTTTTCATATATTGAGAAAGCATATGAGGTCAAGTTAATAACTTTTCGGCTTTTTCTCTAAAAATCCCAAAAATTGTGATTTTAGCATAAAATAGCATGAAATGAAAGGTAATTATCAGGGGTAAGTATACAGTAAAAATGTTGATTAAGTTAATAAATTAAAAATAATTACCATTTATTATCATTCTAACTTTACAATATTTAAAATCAATTAGAAAATAAAACATAAATAATGAAAAATGAAACCACTTGAAAGTGATAGATATTATTAACCTAACTTCAAAATCACATGTACATATTTTCAATATATTTAAACTTTACAAACCTCCAGTGTCTTATAATGTATTCCCTGTAGAATCGGATCGTCTAAAACATTCCATAAGAATTCCTGAAAAACATAATCATTAAATATTTCAAGACTTCATTACTTGTACTTGAAGTGTTTCTTTTAGTTGTCAATTTTTGTAAAAAAAAAAATCAACTCAAACCTCCTAATAGCCAGCGAAGCCGAATCGTGAAGTCAAGCGAGCTCGGCAAGTAATTCGTAGTTAGAATCGTAAGTGTTCGTGCATTTTCGGCTTTACACGAGGCTGGGCTACCCAGCGTGTAACAGAACCGACTCACCGACACGCTACATTTTCATGCATTGCTCCCAGATGGGAGAGTGGTGGGGGCCGAAAAATCCCACGTTCTGGAGACAGTGATGTTGCTTCCGTTCTTTCGGGGGACGCGTAATGGCGTGAATCGTGCAAATGAAAAATAAAGGTGCAAGTGAACAATAGTGATCTTTGATCAAGACAGTCAAAATCAGCCTTTTATAATACTTTTAAGGTCTGTTTTTCAAAAAAGGGTTTTGAAGTAAGGATGGCGGAAGAAAAATGTTTCGACAATTTCATTCTTACACCACCTCATCCAAAAATACTAACCTTCCACCCTAAGAAACAAAATAAAGTTTGTATACGTCATTAAAATAAAATACATAAGTTCGATAGATGAACAAAATGCATTATTAACATAATATTAATGAAAAAATCCCTTTTCAAGTTAATTAGGCATAATTAAGATTGCCCATCTGGGGCCAAACAGGATCGCATAATTGGGCACAGGTACAACTCACCGTTACAAGTCCGACCGGAGCCCAATCGGGGAGTAGTTGGGGTGCCTAATTGGTGCCTAATTCGTAGTTGGGCAACTTGACTGGGACCCAGTCTGGCCCCAATCGACTTTTCCACTCGGGCTTTAAGCATCGTGTCTGAATTTTAATGCACACTCAGCATGGAATTTGATGTACAACAGTGAAAAAAACTTCCAATACATGTGCATTAAAATTGAGTCAGATTTTTTGAACAGTGAATTCAATTTACGTTTTTAAGTGAAAATTTGGCACGGTAAATAAACTCTATTGATCCGAGAATGGTTGAATGGAAGACCATGATGAATAGTCCGATCGTAAAGACCTTTCGGCTTTCGGGGGTCAGAATCCAGCGACAATTAATCTATCAATCACTCGATGCAAGCGAAGGTGTGGTCAAGTGGTTAGCTGTGTAGCGTCACTCAAAGTGGCTAACCGCTCAAAAATCATGCCTAACCTTGATAAACCTTTCTGTAAAGCTACAATTTTCGGGGCTGCAAATCTCTTTCGCGAAATTGATCGACGAGATTAAATATTTTCTTTAAATACTTCTTTATATGGGGTAAATTAAGTTGAATTACTTTTTAATTACTTGCAATCGGAGACTTTCAAATTATAATTTCAAATTTTTTAAATTTTTACAAGTTGTATTTTTATTAAGCTTTGAGTTCAACTTCCAATCAATTCCAACTTCGAAACGAATGTTTCATCTTAAACGCTTATATTTTGCAATGAAATCATTTTTTAGTGTTTCAATGAGTTATCTTTCAATTTAAAAATATAGTCATTTTTGTGGTTAAATCATTTCTGTAACCAGCTTTGAAAAATCTGTTGTACTCTTCAACACTTTCTACTGAAAAAAGTGAATCAGAAAAAAATTCAGGAAGACCCAAGATTGAACAACAGAATTGAAAAATGCCCATATTTTAATTTGTTTAAATGTACAGAATTCTGAGTTGCGCAAAGTATTTTCCTAAGTAAACCGGAAATAAATAATTTGAGAAAACATAAAAACGACTATTTAAAAAAGCTCCTACTTCTTTGTGTTTCTTTCCTTCAAGCCTTAACATTGTTCTTGTAACGTATTTCTATAAGTTGAAAACTCTCAGAGTATAAGGTGTTTTTGATTTTCAACTAAGTATGTACAGTTTTTGCTGGTGAACAGTAATACAAAAACTGGAAATTTGAAAAAATTCTAAATTGAACTAAAATTTTTTCAAAATTTTGTTTTTATCGATGTTTTCTAGTAAAAACTGTAGATGCAATAATTTTTCCATCATTTTTGAACTAATAAGAATTTTTTTAAATTTTGAAATCCATAAAACAAACAGAAGATATTGTCCGATCGGAAAAAAATTACGATTTTTTTTATGTTTTCTGGAGAAAGGAATTTTTAAAATATTACAATTTCGACTCGACTTTTGATTGTACACCAGATTCCGAAATTTCGAAACATTTCGAAGATTTCGAAACATTTCAAAGATTTCGCAAAGATTTCAAAGATTTCACGAAGATTTGGATGATTTCAAAAATATTTGACAAAGATTTCAAAGATCTCAAAGATTACTATGAAAATTAAAATTTAAGAAATTAAATTCAGAATAAATCAAGATTCAAATTCTTTTTTAATTTCCAGCATTCACATTTAGCAATGAAATTCTTGGAAATTCAAAAAACTAAAATAAAGAAATGAGGATTTGAAGTTTTCCTTCTTTTTCTCTCCCCCTTTTTTATTTTGCTTTTCTTTCAATTTGAATAGAGACATCTAAGAGTGTGTTGTACAAATATGATCGTTGAATTCTTGGTTTTTTTTTTAATTTCCAAGAATTTCATAGTTATATCTCAATGATTTTACAATGATTTTAAAGATTTCAACAAGTTTTCAAAGATTTGAAAGTTCTTCAATCATTTCACAAAAATTTCAAACGATTTAAAGAATTTCACAAAGATTTCAATAACTTTACAAAGATTTCAAAAAGATTTCAAAGACTTGAAAAGATTATGAAACTTTTGCAAAGATTTTAGAGATTTCAAAGATTCAAAAAATTTCAAAGTTTACTATGAAAATTAAGACTTAAGAAATTAAATTCAGAATGAATCAAAATTTAAATTCTTCAATATCCAGCATTCAAATTTAACTACGAAATTCTTGGAAATTAAAAAAACAAAAATAAAAAAATGAGGATTTGAAGATTTTTTCTTTTTCTCTCCCCCTTTTTTCATTTTGCTTCTCTTTCAATTTGAATGGAGCCATTTGAGAGTGTGTTGTCCAAATTTGATCGTTGGATTTTAAAAATTTCACAAAGATTTCAAAAGATTTCATAGATTTCAAGGATTTGAAAGATTTCGCAAAGATTTGAAAAAGATTTCACAAGATGTAAAATAATTCACGACCAGACTTCAAGAGTGATCAACCCCTCTGTATCATCGAAGTGAATCTTTTGGAACGCGACATGTTTTCTAATGTCTGAAATTTCTATTTATGACTGTTGAAAGATAAATTAAAACTTTGTAAAAGAAAAAGGAAAAAAGGTCAGAATTCACTATTTTAGGTATTTTAGGGATTTTTAGAAATTTAAGAAGAAAAGGGGGGGATTAGGTTAAAAAGGGGACGAACTGTGTCCCCTGAAATTACCCCACTCGACATTAATTTGCGTCAATAAAATCTGATAAACGAGCACTAAAGCGTAATTTACAAAAAAAAGAACCTTGCAAAAACAAATTAAAATTGTTTAAACTATTGAAAATCAGTTCAAAATTACTGGATATTTTAAAATTACTGATTATTGAGGATTGATGAAAAAAAAATTATGTTAATAAATCGCAATATTACATAAAATTCAAATTTTTCACTTATGATGTATTCTTTGGGGACCCATGAGAGTGCCTAAAAATCAAAATTCAAAAGTTATGATCGATTCTTATTCTCTGACAAATGCTGAACAAGATACTGCGACGCGGAATTATTTTCAACATATTATCGCGTTTGAATCGTAGATAAAAAGAAAGTTGCCTTTTTCCCCATGTGAAATCATTGGGAAAGATCATGATCTTTGAGGCACGGGTTAATAGTTAAATAAAACCTTTGCTAGTTTTTCGAAAGAAAACGTTTTTAGAAAGATATCGGTTTTAAGTGACCCAAAGCATCAAAATGGTAAAGAATCTTTTTTTATTGGCATTACGGTCTCGAATTTTTTTGTCTTATAAGTATTGGAAATTTAAACATTCTGTGCAACACTATCGGTCCCTACGCGAACTAACCAATATGGCCGTAACCAGCATAGTATATATACGTAAAAAGATTACAAAAACATAGCGTTTAACATTTATGATCCTCCGATTTAATAAATAATTGCGGTGATAAGTTGCTCTGATCAGTGAAACACCTCTGAGTTGATGATTATTTACTTCAAACATGGAATTTGCACTTCAACATCGAAAATTAACAATTTTCGGAAGTTGTTTGCGTCAGTGATTGCGACTCAAAAAAGAATAAAAACTTGAATTTAAGTTCTCATAAAGTGCCAAAGAATGGAAGTATAAAAATCAGAAGACGAAACTTATTTGTAAAAATTCAAGAAGCTAGAATTTACTAGTTTGCTGCTTACATTTTGAAGACCGTATAGCTCTGCACATTACTATCATACCAGAATTCAGAATATATTGGCCTTTAATCATGTTTCTTGGCGCAGATGTAGTATTTGCGCAACTACAGAAACTATCTACGTCCCAAAATACCATTTTCTGAACGTAAAAACATTTTTTATTTATGAAATTATTGCTACTACTCCATAACAATCAAGTAAATCGCCATGCATACTGCGTCCATATTTGTTATGGCGCCGCGGCGCCTCTTTTGGCGCGGTATGTGTTTTCTTCCCCAATCCCGATTTGGCTCAAATTTGAAAATCATTTTTTTGTGTTTACGAACAAAAATGGGAGATGAGAGCAAAGAATTTCGAAAAGTAAAAAATAAGGGCCACCCTAATGATCCCTGCACTTTGATAAAACGATTTCTACAACAATCATGATTACCTCACTCGACATTAGTTTTGCGGTACTAAAACCTGATAAACGGGCACTCAACCGTAATTTACGAAAAAAAAGAACCTCAATGCTTCGTGATGACGTCAGGAGACAAAAAAGAGAAGAAATCCTAGAAGTAACCTCACAGAGTATCTTTCGTAGGGGCGCATCACACCCCACTGAGCGAATACGACTCGTCGCATCGTAATGGATTTATTATTGCTGAAAATAAATTCTTCCCCATAACGACCCTAATAGAGTAACCATGGCATGGCAAACAAGATCATCCCTCCTCGTCCATAGACTATGTAAATATGCTAGTACCATAGCAGGGAAAAAAACAGAGAGAGAAAAAAAGAAAGAGAGATGAGAGACCGTATGGGGTGACTTTATATGCGACTGGGGTGCCAGTGGAATTGGTTTAGCCTTTTCTAGAGTCAGCCCCTCCCATCCCCCTCAAACTAAATCAAGATCGTTGTCTTTCATCGAACAGGGCGATTAAATGTCTCCAGAGTTGGAAAAATTAGATTATGGAAATGATCCTCAAAAGCGAGCTAAAAAGTGTTGTTGAACAAAGCATTAATGACCCACCCTTGCAAATCTTTTCGAGGAGTCTTTTGTCCTCGATCATCAGTGTAACAATCTACTTTATTACATTACATTAATTTTTATATTTTTAATTCAACTTTGATTTTAGTGATCCGAACGACTTATTTTTTGTCACAGAAACCTCTTTCGAAAGTTTATCAATTTAATTAAAAAGTACATTTTTTTCCACCAGTCATCTTGAAAAAGTGAGAAAATTTGAGTAAATTAAGTCCATCTTTAAAGATTTCGCAAAGTCCAATAAAAGTACTTTTCTCTCCACCAATCATCTTGAAAAGCAAGAAAGAATGAGAAATTATGCCCACCTTTAAAAATTTCGCCAAATCCAACAAAAGTAGTTTCTTCCACCAACCAATTTGAAAAAGAGCGAAAAATTGAGTAATTGAAGTCAATCTTAAAAAAATCTCGCTGACTCCAATAAAAATACTATCTCATCCACCAATACTATCGAAAATCGATAAAACATGAGTAAATTTTGTCCGCTTTCAAAAATTCCGCAGGGTTCAGTTCAAATTTAATAATTTTAGATTTAAATATTCTTAACTGTTTGGTTTTAATTTTAGTCAGTTTCTCTTCTTTATTTATAATGTGTTTCCTTAGGGTTTATACTCATTCTTTCCATTCTCTCTCGCCCACACTCCCTCAGTCTTCTTTAACTCCTCTAGCTATTTCTACCTCCTTCATCCATACTTCTCCCAGTCCCTCCTGTCCTAAAATTTTCTCAACATTCTCTTGCCATCCTCCCTTATCCTCCTTTCCTCAAATACAACCATCCTATACATCAGGCCTGTCAAAAGAGGCGAATCATTCCTCCAGTACCATGTGTCCGCTTCCATCTCCACTGACCGTCCGAAGATCGGGTGGTAGTAGAAGCCGCATGGGCTTGAGTCGATGACAGTGAGGAGTCAGTGATGCTTCAAGGAACAATTTTTCAGGCCGCCTTACGCTGAACCTTTGCCTTTCATCTCAATCATCTTTAACTATATCGTAAGGTAAAGGAACCTAATCCGGATCACAGATCACTGCATTGAGTTGTCAAAAAGGGGATCTATAATTCTAGTTCTAGTTTTTTGATTTATAAATCGATACAAAAGTAAGAAATTACTGACACCCCAAGACGCTCTGTAAAATTGTTCCTTGCAGCATCACTGACTCCTCACTGTTGTCGACTCACGCCCATGTGGCTTCTACCACCACCCGATCTTCAGACGGTCAGTGGAAATGGAAGCGGGCACATGGTATCGGAGGAGTCTTTCTCCTCCTTTAGGTCCTGCCATACACGGCGCTCCCATGTCTCCTCTATCCATTCACATAGTCTGCATTTTCTCTTCTCATCCTTCTCCCAATACACTGCTTCTTTTACTTCATTTCCCAATCTCCATCTATCTATTCTTGTCCACTTCTTTTCCACCTATCCTCTTTCCAGATATTTTGGTAATCGTTGTCTTTTTATCACCTTATACCATTTATTGTATCTTTATTGCCCTATCCTCGCCCAGGATATTCTTTTTTTTTTAAATATCCTCTTATTCTGTCCATTGAGTCAAACGCCGCCTTCAAATCCAAAAACACTGCTGTCGTGCCCCCTTTCTGTCTTTTCATCATTCTATTTATAATATAATTTAGCACACAAATATTATCTATCACTCCCATACTTTTCCTAAATCCTGCCTGATTTGATGAAATTATCTTTTTTTCCTCTACCTATTTCTTTAATCTCTCTGATACTATTGTCACACATCTTCTACAATGTCGGCATCGACGTCACCCCCCTATATTCTTGAACCCCTTCCCTTTTTTCCTTTTATTACTATTGGTACCACTATTCATTCTTTCCATATTTCTGGCCAACCCTCCCCTCTCCATACCCTGTTGCACATTATCCACGCTTACTCCTTCAATTCTTTTTCCCTATATTTCCAAACTTTATTTGGGATTGTATCCATACGTGCTGCCTTTTTCTCTTTCAATGACCCTATTGCACTCGCTATTTCTTCCCTTGTCATATCATTTTCTTTGTCCCTTCCCCACCCACTCTCCCGCTTTTATAACACAGTCTGTTACTGTTCCTCCTTTTCCCACGTATGAGCGGACTCTCCTTCCTAACCTCTCTATATATTCACGTTTAAGATAAGCCATCCTAACTGTCCTTGCATTAAAGTCTCTCCCTATGATTAGATTCACTCCTTCTTCCTTTCCTTCCATTAACTCCCTTCAATCCTGTGTTTTCCCGTCCGTATCTTCATATACATATACCCCAACTATCTTCCACCTCTCCTCTTTTATCCTTATCTCCTCTTCCATTAATCCTTCTTTCTGTTCTTACAAACCATTCTCATATTTCTTCTTCTCTATCAAATCATTCCTTATTCTCATCACCATTCCTCCCATTGTTCTGCCTTTTTTATTTTTTCTCTTTGCCTCTCGTACCTCCCACCTACATCCCCTCGGTAGCTTTTCCTTTACTCTCTCCCATAACTTCTCATCTAGCCATGTCACTATTATTATCACAACTTCCCATTGCCCCAAATTTTTCATAGGCTCCCCATCCTTTCTTTTTATGCCAGCTACATTCCAGTAAATATCCTCCATTCTTCATTCTTTCATTTCATATCACTTTTTCTTTACCACTATCTTTTAATTTCCTCCCTTCTGTTCCTTTCTCATGTATTCCTCCATCCTCTCACATCTCACTGAGTCTTCCCTCTCTTCGTCATAATCCCACTATATCCCTTCTAATCATATTCTCTAATGTTCAAACCATGATCTTTTGACCTTTTTTCTTTTCTCTTCTATTATTTTCATTAATTTATACTGCATATTCCTTTCTTCCCGTTCCAAATCATCCTCCATTCTCTCCGCACTTCCATACAGCGCCCTTTTCTTTGTCATCACTTCCCTCTTATGTTACCTATTCTATAACTTCACCAGCGCTATTTGCTCTCCTCTTCCCTCTTCCTTTCCTACACTTTCTCTACCTCTACCTTCGCATCTATCCTCTTTAGCACTTCTTCTACCTCGTTCTTTCAATTCTTTCCCCTCTTATCGCAGACTATTCATCACTATTTCATGCTTTATTTCCTCTCCCCTTTCCTCCTGCCCTTTTTTATTTATCTACGTTACCTCTATTATCATTTTACACATTTGTTTCAAATTTTCCTCTTCCATCAGACCTCTAGCCTCAGCTCTGTTTTTAGCTTTCCCCTCATTATCTTATCTTTCCCTATTTCTTCCTTATCTTCACTGCTCCCCCTTTCCCCTTCTCCCCCTCTTCCTTTTAATGAATCCTTCGATTGATCAGATGCTCTTCACCCATAATCTCTCCGTTTATAATGTTTTCCTATACCTTCCCCTTGCCTTCCTCTCTTTTTTGTCCTCTTTCGATGTGCAAAAAAACATCCTGATCTGAATCTCTTGCGTCCTTGCTGTCGCTCCCCCCGTTATCCATTAATCCGATTTAAACAATCCCACCTTCCCTTCTTCTCTGCCTGCATCGACCGCACCGCCTCAGTCGACGCACGCTCTACCCACTGTCTTCAAATTATATTTATGACGCCATCAAGAACATTCTAGAAACTGGGCACGGGACAATTCCGCATCAGATACCTGGGTCCCGTTCCCCCAGTACGCGGCTTCCCCTTTCTGTTCTCTCAGCGGGAAAGGGGAAGCCGCGCGTATTTGCCGCGTAGTGGGGGAACTGCACCCAGGTATTTGGTGCGAAATTGACCATCGCCAAAAATTTCAATTATATTCCCAAAAAAAAGTTTATGGGCCTTCAGAAAGTTTATGAGGGCTACTTGGATCTTTAAAAAGTGATACCTGGGTACTTGTAGAGATAATCTCAGAAACTTGACTGGGCCTGAGAAAATATGGAGAATTTCCAGTGAATTTGTATCGGTAGGGATTTTAGTGTTGGGTAAATGAAGCTCGTGGTTAAACTGGTTTTCCACAATTATCGAAATTCAGGAAGTTACAGGATTTTGAATTTTGAGACCCGACTTTTGTGAAAGCTTACTGATGAAAATTTGTCATTTGATATTACTTGTTAATTTCATAAAGAAACAAGTAAACATCACTGGCAATATAATTTAGGGAAAATTAACAAAAAACGATTTCTCTCTGCTTATAAATGTCCACAGTATTTATTTTTTCATATCATTTGTGTATATAATTTGTTTATAAAACTAACAAATAGTATTATGACAAAGAATTGACATTTGTTCGCTATTTGCATTAACATAAAATTTTAAGCAGCAATTCAAAAATCGCTTGAACATATCAATTTTAAATTAAATTCTGAATACTTTTGAAAAAAAAAATCTGAAGTCGGTTAAGAAATGCGTTCTCAAAGTTATTTTCCTTCCGTACCGGTCGTTGCGCGTATGATTTTGAACGAAAAATTGATTCAAAATTTTTTATTTACTTTTTAAATTTCGTTTTTGAAATTTCTATTTTTTTTTATTACATTCAAAATGCCCATAAATTATACGCTACGCCTACAACAATCATTAAAATTCGATCAGCGATTTGGGTGTTATGGGGTTTTCAAAAAAGTCGGGTCTCAAAATTCAAAATCCTGTATCTCTCTTAATTTAAAAAATTTTGGAAAACAACTATTTTAACCATAAACTTTACTCATCCAACACTAAAGTTTCACCAAGTTTCATCAAAATCCCTAGCCCCTCTACAACTCTAATATTTTAGAAATGGATTCACCCAGCTGGCTCAAACTGCTATCTCGATTCAAAAATTTTTGTTTTTGTTTTTGATTTCACTTAAGGTCTTTTAAATGTAAGACATTTCAAGTTCATATTTCATCATAAGTTTTAAATTAATTTTTATTAAAAAGAAGATGAACTCTGTAAAATTTTAAACGAGAAATTAGAGTCCATTTACGATAATGTCTGTAATAGATCCTGCAGTAAACCGGTGCTAATTTGCGCTAAAAAGTTGCAGAATAGCTTCGCTGAAAATAATAATAGCATGCGTTTCAATGTTCTCTTTTGCACAGTACATTAACCATGTTTTGTCAAAGACCTCCAGTAAACGACGTTTGTCGACGTGTTTTTTTACCTTTTCAAAGGCGTTTCGACACGTCTCTATCGAATACTGATCGATAAAAATAGAAATGCTGGAACGCAAATAACTCTGGAATTAGAACGTTAAAAGGAGAAATGCGACAGAGGCTTAAAATTAACGCTAGTATATATAGCGATTTTCAAGACTTAGTCTAGTGCAAATATTTAAACTTTTTTTTTATCTTCCGTACAACATTTTTTTGGCAAATTAAATACAAGAAAAAATTATAAAAAGCTTTTAAGGGCAATAAAAGCAATATATAATGGTAGTGGAGCGAGTGTAAAGAGTGAATGGACAACTGAGCGATTGGTTTTATATTAAGCAGGGACTAATAATAATAATATAATAATAATAATAATAAGCCGGTACCCCTAGAAATTTTTCCATGTACTTTTACCGAGGTTCTGGTGGTTCGGATTCCACCTTAAGCTGTAGGTCCCCCCATTAT
>JAUMHM010000089.1:6605113-6631153 GCA_032362435.1 Melikaiella ostensackeni | reverse complement strand
AGGTCTGTCAGCTATAAAAATTTTTTTGGCATATTGCTTTTTGGCTCACTAACGTACAACATTTTGACCTTTAAAATAATCCTTCATTCATTGAGCTACCATTTTTTCTTCACTTGCTTTTTTAATATCAAAACCAGAGGACTCGAATTTTCTCGCCGATAGTAGATAAAGACAGACCTGGGCCAGATCCGACCTTCCACACTAGACGGTCAGGATGAAGCCAGACCAGAGCCATACCTGGGCCAGATCAGACTTTTCAGACTAGACGGTCTAGATAAAACCAGACCTGGGCCATATCTGACACTAGACTTCTATGCAATTTTTCCGCACGGGAAATTTTTTTACATAGGAAATTTATATGGATCTATATGGATGTTCCAATATTGTATTCTATATAGAACTCTAACCAGAACTTGAAATGATTTCTATACGTATTTCCAAAAATAATCTCTGTTTCTATAAGTATCTATACGGAATTGTTCTGAACAGGATTTTTCAGAAGTCGCGCTAATTTTCTACCTCAATATAGATCTATATGGATGTTACAAAAATGTAATCTATATGGAATTCCAAACAGAACTGGTTTCCGTATCGATGTTTCGAACGCGAAATTTCAGACATCGCGCTAAGTCCCTACCTCTAATATTAGGGTGGTTCTTATTATTATTTCCTTGATTCGTTTGCCCGACTGGCGGAATTTGTTCGTATGCCCAAAAAAAAGTACCCCAAATTTTAGCAAAGTCGGTTAATATTTACAAACCAAAGACAGGCCTTGAAATTTCCAATAGGATTTACATGGGAGAAAACACGCAAAAACGAAAAATCTGCATAACTTTTTCAATTTTTATTCGAATCATTCTACCTCCGAGTATGAAAATCTGCATGGGATGCTTAAAATATGTTCGCAGTCAAAAACTCAAAATTTTGAAAAATCAAAAAATTTCGGACATCTAAATGGGCCGAAAAAAGTTATTTCTTAAAGTTATTTACAAAGAGTGACCAAAAATTGTGGAAAAATTAAATAATTCATTCTCAAGCGGATACTTTTAAAGCGTAATACTTCTAAACTTCGAGGAAACAATATTTTTGGCTTTAGAAATTACTTCATAAATTTGAAAATACAAAATTGATAAAAAATACAAAATGGCGGACAATTTATAATTAAAAACATTTCATATTTACATTTTTCAACGAAACACTTTGAAACTTCGTAGAAAGAAACTGTTTGGCTCCAGAAACTAATTAATAATTTTAAGAATTCGAAATATTTAAGAAAAAAATGAAAAAGTGGTAATTTTGAAATAAAAAAAAGCTTATTACTACAGTTTTCAACAAAATACTTTTAAACTTTATTAAAAGATGAAATGTTAATTCAGAAACTATAACATTATAGCATTATAGAAAGACTTGAGTCAAACAGAGGAAACATTGTTAAATAACTAGCTTAGGTTAAAATCAAGTGAATTTTTATTGGGGTTTGAGACTCTAAGAAGTAAACGAATTTTTATTAACGTAAATTATTTGACGTTTTTAATAGCGAAGCATGAAATGAGATTCGAGTCTAAATAGAGGGACTCTGGAGATTTTTGGGGCGTGAAAAATAATAGAACAAGAGAGAAAAGAGAGAGACTTGGTATTTTGAGAGCGAACCAATAAAAATAATAATAAATAAACAATAAAAATAAAAATTCAATAGACAAAGAGTTGGTTGATTAAAATTCTTGATTATATTTTATGTTGTGCACGTGCTTTGGAACAAATATCACTTGTTTTCGCGTTTAATTTTCAGTTCGAGTTAAAATTTGGAATGGGAGTGAAAGGAACATAAATTTGATCAATTTATGAGAGGGTTTGATAGAAGGGTTATTTTGTCTTCATGAAAGCGCTTTGTGAAACATTACAGAAAGACTTGAGTTAAACAGAGGAAACATTGTTAAATAACTAGCTTGGGTTAAAATCAAGTGGATTTTTATTGAGGTTTAAGACTCTAAGAAGTCAACGAATTTTTATTAACGTAAATTATTTGACGTTTTTAATAGCGAAGCGTGAAATGAGATTCGAGTCTAAATAGAGGGAGCGTGCCTAAAGGGCCCTTTTATGAGCTGAACTAGGACTGCTTTGTATCACAGATTGACGCAGTGTTTAGATTAAATATCAAATATCAGAATTAAATATCAAATTAAATAATCTTTTGGAAATAATCAACGATTTCTCAAATTTAACGGAGGAAAAATAAATTGGGATTCATTCATCTTTAACCAACGTTGGAATCGTCAAGTTCAATCCAGGACTAGTGGAAATAATTTCGAATTGCAAATTAAAATTTCATAAATCGCATTTTAAAAATAATTCTAAATTCAAATTTGTAGAATTTTCCCGCTAAAAGTTCCGTGACCGTCACAGCAAGTTTTTCACATTCTTTGAAATTCTCTTAGTCCATTGGATCGGCAATCTCCCACCTCATCTCTGGTGCAGTGTAGCCTGCATACAATCCAAATGAAACTTCGGGGACCTCAGGGATGTCATTTACGTAGATAATAAAGAATTCCGGAATACTGGAATATCGTTCTCCCACTCCGATGACCCGTGCCGCATCTAGGCTTATAATGTCTTTAACTAACCCTCTTTCAAACCCTTATTGCACGCATTTTCATTCACATTCTTTCTTAAACCATTCCACACTCTATACCATTACTGGAAACAGAAAACATATTACATTAAAGTTATGTCAATCACCCAGCATCATTCAGTAAGAGTATAAATTTTGAATTATTTAATCTGACTTTGAATTATCTCAATTTCCCAATTATCTTGTCCAAGAGGTGCTGCCTCTAGCGGAGGTTGCCGGTCGTATGATAGTGGTTACGGCTAACCATTTAAGTAGTTATCTACTATGCCATTTATAATCTACTATCGTTTGGCGTCACAAGAAAATTTGAAAATTTTAAGAATTTAACAGCCATTATAGAAACTTTTTCAAAAACTTTGAAATTTAATTTAATGCTCTACGTCTATTCTAGTTTAACAATGAAAAAATAATTTTTTCTGTTCTTTAAAAATCATAATTATTTTTTTTATCTGTAAAGTTTTTCGAATATAACCCTAGAAGATACAAATTTTCAAATATTATTAATTTCCAAAAAATTACCTCCATGAATTCCAAGTCACAATACGAATTTTTTATACAAATTGAGTGCTGAATATATTAATTTGTGAAAAGTTTGTATGACAAAATATATATAATTGAATTAAAACCCAAATTTAATTTTAATGTTTTACTCAATTAAGTAAACTATGTTATTTTTGCGTACAAGTTTGAAATTGTATAATGACATTTTTCGGTACGTGTAGACACTCCCTTATTGAATAATGAGACAAAAAGTTATAAATACCCGAATTTTGGAATTGAAGCTGAACTGCTCGATGTTCTTCTCTTTGCGTATAAAATTTGCTAAAAATCGAATAAAACTTGACTGAAAAGGATAATAACATATTTAACTACTTGAGGTCTAATCATCTCGCACATTTGAAAAAAGGTTACAAACAGAAAGCAGTCTGAAGCTTATTCAATAATCTTATTCACATGAAATTTTTAGAATGATAATTTTTATATTGTTTTGATAAGACAACAAAAAAGTTTTGTTGATATTTGCGCAACAAAATTATTTATTGTCCCACCATAATTTGGTTTTGTGAAGTGAACAGAAATTTTGTTCAACTAACCAACCAAGAAATTTGGAGGAGAATTCTATGAAACGAACTATCTTCATTTCAGTTTGCTAATTTAAAGATGAAATTTTGTTTTGCACGGGTCCCTGCAAGTAGCCTATGAACCTCATATAAAACGCGTTAAATTTCACTCAATTTCGATCGCGCAGATTTGAGAAAAGGCTCATTCGATTGGGCATTCTTTCATTATAAATAATCATTAAAAACATCGTGCTCGATTTTTGACGCTGTAAGGTCGGTTTCTTCGTTCCATGCCACATATACTAAACAGATAATAATGTTTGAAATGCTCCCTTATTGCATATTATTTTTAGAATGACAGTCCTGAAATAGTGATTATATAAATATTTTAGTTTCTTTTCCTATATATCGCATCTCAATAATTTTATTATTTTTAATAATTTAACAGCTTTACTTATTCAATCGTTCTCGAAAAAGATTTTCTATCTCAGCGGGATGGAATATTATTATTGTTTGTGTTTTCTCACTAAACATAAAATACATAAAAGCTTTTTACTATTCGCAAATAAAAATTGTAAAAAATTATAAAATTGACTAGAAAGTATTCGATAGAACTAATATGGCCGAGATGCATGGCCGATCTAAAAGCACTTTCTTCAGTAAGGTCGCCCAGGCTGCGAAAACTGTTGCAGAGAAGTAGGTTGTAATATTTTCATGATCTACAAATGCACAAAGGGCTCTTTTTAGGGTAACCAAAATATTTTTACGAAAGAACAGTCTTTGTTCATGTCAACAATACTTTGCTTATAAATAAAATATATAAATAAGTTTTGAATCTTTAATTATGCTATATTGTGACATTTAATTTTTTTTTAAATTGAAATTATCTAATCACAAACCGGTTCGTAATTTTTAAATACAATATGTTTTGTTTCTAATATTAAGAGTATCGATTCAGTTGCGCTTATAATTTATTATAATTTATAATAAGAACTAGCAAAAATGATAGGCGCGCGCAATTAGTTTTTTATTGCTAGTCAAGCTCTAAATATAAATATTTATTTTCAAAAACTTATTTAACACATTTTTTATACTGTCATACCAAAGTTTATTATAACGAACGAAAGGTAAACGAAACATTAAGTGCATCTCATGTTAAGAATCAAATTATTGCTTATAATAGGCACTTTGCGGCTTCCCCTGGTTATACACTTCTAATTTCAGACACTTAAGAAAAAACAATATGAATAGTATCTTCTGGAAATAAAACAAAAACCTTTCCATGAAAAATATTGAATAAAATATATAATGTACTAGATCTTAAAATTTTGAATTACAGATTTTAATATCTCGGACTAAAAAATTTTATAATCCAAGATATTACAGAAAGAATCTATTTGTTCGAGATTTTTTCATCATCTAGAGATTGTAGTTTTAATGATCTAGATTGCTGTTTCATAGCTAATAGTAATTCTTCTTGGAAATTCCTTGTTCCAGATCTGAATTATAATTTTTTTTTTTAGAAAATCCCCGTTCCAAGTCAAAATTGTAATTCTTTTGGAAAATTCACTGTTCCAAGTCAGAATTATAATTATTCTGGAGAATTCATTGTTCCAAATCTGAATTGTCATTCTCTTAGAAAATTCCTTGTTCCAGATCTGAATTATAATTTTTTTTTAGAAAATCCCCGTTCCAAGTCAAAATTGTAATTTTTTTGGAAACCTCACTGTTCCAAGACAGAATTATAATTCTTCTCAAAAATTTCCTCTTCCAAATCAGAATAATAATTTTTTTGGAAAATCCCTCGTTCCAGATCTGGTTTATAATTTCTTTCTGAATATTCGATAATCCAATTCAGAGTTACATATAATATTGCTTCGGAAAATTTCCTATTCCAACTCAAAATTATCATTTTTCTCGAAAATTCACTGTTCCAAGTCAGAATTATACTTCATCATATAAAAGTTCTTTCTCGATTTCTATTGCTTAAATACCTCTTGTACCTATTCCACAATTGAAAAGAAGATTAGAAAATTTTCAAGTATGAAATTTAGAAACATGGGAAGCTTTTAAATAGAAATACTTTCAAATCTAAATTGGCTTCATTGGAAAATATTTGCTAACGTCTAAAAAATAAACTTGTTCAAAAATCTTAAACTAAAAATTGAATGGTGTTGCAAGTTATATATGTGCCTATGCATATTTTTATAATTTCAATTTGGTGTTGAAACATTAATAGAAAAGGAACCTCAAGAGACCATGCTAGTAAATCTTAAAACTTAAACAATATTATGTCTGCGAACGAGAGAAAAGTCCTTCGTTAGGAAATATTTGATGGCCCTGAAAAAGGCCGATGGTTTGTTCAGTTATTGGCGAAGAACAAGTCACTTCGAGCTTGGCAAGTTCACAAGGAAAATTTTTTTAAAAACTTCAAAAATGGATTCGGTATTCCAAATTTTAAAAAGACCTGCAAAGTCATTTAGGTGCGAAAGTAAAATTGATGTCCACTAAAAAATGGGTGTCGTTTGTTAAATTATAATCTTATATTAAAGTAAAACTTTTAAAAATAAATGAGAACAAGAGTTTGATAAAAAATAATTATATTACAATAGGTAGCGTTTAATAACGGAAAAAATCCGCTCTATCATATGAAGTCACCTTCCTAACAAGATAAGAAACATATGAATTAATATTCTCCTTTTTTAAAACCTGAAGGGCGACACCAGCGACACTGCATACGGGCGTAAGTGCCAAAAACCGAATTTTATAGGAGTCACAAAAAACTGTCTAACTTTGAAGCTTTTTATTTAAAAAAGAAAAAAAAAATTACTTTCGAGCTATTACTTAGCTCTATTGAATCATGAAAGAAACGCCTGCAAAAAAGCAACCATCTGTGAGAAAACTCGTGTCAAAGGAACGGCGCGTCCCAAAAGACGCCGATTTTTACTCTGTAAGAGTTACACAACTTTTTTATTTATTAATTTAAAAATAAGAAAAAATACGTCTTGAGCTATTACTTAGCTCCATTGAATCGCAAAAGGAGCGCTTTAAAAAAGCAACCGTCTGCGAGAAAACTCTTATCAAAGAACGTCACGACCCAAAAAACGCCGATTTTGACTCAGAAAAAGTTGCATAACTTTCTTATTTTTCAATATAAAAAAAAAACAAGAAATTACTTTTGAGCTATTACTTAGCTCTATTGAAACACGAAAGGAACATCCTGAAAGAGGCAACCACTTCCAAGGAATACCTTCGTCAAAGGTACGGCGTGTCCCCAGAAACATTCAAACATAAAAAATAAATAAACATTCAAAATCGCAATTTAAGATTTAAGCATTAGAGACTCTCTCCTCTTTACAGTTTACATAAATTGTTCAGAACTAAAAAATTCTTTATCTTAATAATGAAAAACACTTTAAAATTGGAAACGTTTAAAGAATAATTTCCATGAAATTTTATAGATTAGAGAATTTAAAATTAACGTAGCGCTTAAAATTCAGAAATTAGTAATTATATTGAACTAACACTATTACACGCAAGCTATAGCGCGCTAGACACGTTAGATATCCAGTTAATAATATTTAAAAAAAAGAATATTTTTATTTTCTTGAAACGAGTTTAGTTTGAAAATTTTCAAGATTGATACAGTTCAGATATGAAATTTTAGAATTTCCATATTGTGCGTAGAATCCTCCACTCAGAACACTTTTAAAAATTAACATCAATAATTTAATTTTGAGACATGCCTGTTTTTATAATCATTCAATTTCTACGTTAGATTCCTCAGATTTTTAATTTAAAAAAGAAAAACAATAAATTTTTAATATTTAAGTATTAAATTGTTAATCTCAACAAATTATTTCAACATTTTAAAATTTTAAGTGTTTCCAATTAGACATTTTCATATATTAATAGTTTTGATTTATAAATTGTACAATTACGATCACTTCATATTTAAAATTAATCAATTTTGGACATTTCTGTGTAAAATTGATCACTTTTGGTACTAAGTTGTTCATCTCAAAACGACCCACAAATTTGCTTCAGTCTATTTTTTTGATGAGACGCATAGTTTTCATTTTAATCGCGAAAGATGTTGTCAAAAATAAAAAATTCCACTTCCCGGCAAAACTATACGAGGTATTAAAAAAATTTTTAAAACCAAATTGCTCATCTCAAAAAGATCTACAAATTTACTTAAAACTATTTTTTTGACGAGACACATAGTTTTTGTTCTTATCGTGAATGATAACAAAAAATTTAAATTTTTTGAAAAACGACAGAAGATAAAACAAAAAATTGGATGACATTTTTAGCGAAAAAAGGTCTACGAATTTCTCATTGACCATTTTTTCATAAGATGGGCAGTTTTCGTTTAATTCGTGAAAATATGCTATTAAAAATAAAAAATTCAAGCTTGTGGGAAAACAACACAAAATACAATAAAATAGTTAACGACCTGAAGTGACTAATTTCTAACCCAAAAAGTGACTAGTGTGCATTAATAATGTGGCTAATGTAATGAGATGAAATTTATAAGAATTCAAGGTGAGATTAAAAGACTTCAGGGTGAATTAAATGAAACTAAAAAAATCCATTGAATTGAGTACAATTGAGTAGAATTGAGTGGATTCAGAAGAATTCAAAAGAATTTATGGTGATTTCGAAAAAATTCAAGAGAATTCTAAAGAATTTAAAAGAATTCAGCGTGAATTCAAGACAATTCAAATTAAATTTTTGAAAATCAGGGTTAGCTTAAAAGATTTCAAATTAATTAAAAAATATCCAAAAATCCGAAAAACTCCATTAATTTCAGTAAAATTGGAGTGAATTTAGAAGAATTCAAAAGAATTCAAGGTGAATTCGAAAAAAATTAAGAGAATTCAAAATACACTGGGATTCCAATATAAGTCCGACTTTGGTTCTTGCCTTAAATCGCCTTGGACATATATCCGTGGGACTCGAATGTCAACAATCAGGGCCGTATGAACCATTTCTATTTGATTTTCTTTCGCAGTAAAAAATATTTATTAAATTTCTTTAAACGTTTGTTTGTTTTGGAGGATAAACGCTGCCTCTTGTTTGCTGCGATATTTTTGTAACACATAACGTAAACACAAAGCGAATGAAGCGAAGTGCGGACCGTGTGAACCGACGAAACTGTGCGCTTGTGATACAGCCCGCTTCGTTAGTGCGGTACTGGACGAGTTTGCTGGGTTTAGAGTCAAGCTCTCTTTACCCCGTCATCCCCTAGTCATCGAACGAAATTCTCAGAAAGACATATCGCAGACAGACTTATTAGAGACTTTCAATGTAATTCAGAGTCAATTCGAAAAAATTCAAGAGAATTCCAAAGAATTAAAAAGAATTCAGGATAAATTGATAAGAATTCTGGTTGAATTCCAAATGAATTGAAATAAATTTAAGCAAAGAATTTAATCCAAAATATTCCGCTGACTTCAGTACAATTGAAGTGAATTTAAAAGAATTTAAAGGAATTCGAGACACTTTGTTGAGATTCATAAGAATTTAAGTGAAATGAAGGAAAAAAATTAAATCAAAAAATTTGCATTGATTGAATAAATTGGCAGTAAATAGAATTTGAGCCAAATTCAATAGAGTTTAAGAGAATTGAAAAAAAATCATGGAATAAAACAAAACTAATGAATAAAATAAAATTTGAGTAACTTTAGAGGAATTTAAGGGAAATAAGAAGAATTCGATGAAATTTATAAAAATTCAAGATTAGTTTTTTAAAAATTCAAGTGGATTGAAAACAATACAAAATTATTTGAAAAATTAATTGAATTCATTATATTTGAAGTGAATTTAGAAAAATTCAAGGGAACTCAAACGAATTTGATAAAATGCCTCACCCTTCAAGGTCAATTTAAAAGACTTAAGGGTGAATTCAAAAAACTAAAAAAAAATCTATAAAAGACCCATTGATTTGAGCAAATTGAGTGAATTTAGAAAAATTTTAAAAATCAAGAGAATTTTGAAGAATTAAAAAGAATTTAAATGAATTCAGGATAAATTAATAGGAAATCAGTAAAATTGGAGTGAATTTAGAAAACTTCAAGGGAATTCAAGAGACTTTGATGATATTCATAAAAATTGGAGTGAACTGCACAAAATTTTTAAAATAAAAAAAATTGCATTGAATTGAATAAATTGGGTGTGAACAGAACTTACGGCGAATTCGAGTGAGTTTATATGAATTGAAAAAAAAAATTTTTAAAGAAACAAACAATGAATAAAATAAAATTAAGTGAAATTAGAGGAATTTAAGGGAAATAGCAAGAATTCTATGAAATTGATCAAAATTCAAGTGAATTGAAAACAATTCAAAAATATTTTAAAACTTCATTGAATTTGGAGTGAATTTCGAAAAATTCAAGGAAAATGAATAACATTTATATAAATTCAAGATGAATAAAAAAGAATTCATGGTGAATTTGAATAATTCAAGCAAATGGAAAAAAATTGCTAAAATAAGAAAAAAAAAACATATTTTGAGTTCGGTGGATTTCAAGGAAATTCCAAAAAAATCTAGAGAATTCAAAAGAATTCAAGAAAATTCAGAAATAGGTGCAGACCTGAATTCAATAGTGGTTAACCCTTGGGTTCTCTGTTCTAATTCATTGGAGGAAAAATAACTTAAGTGGTCTTTTCATTTTTAAAAAGTGACTGTAGTGACCTTTTCATTTGAAAAAGTGATTTAAGTGACTTTATCTTTAAAAAGTGACTAAAAAGTGATTTGAGAAAAAAATGACTAAAGGTGACTTAAGTGACTGTGTGGCAGCCCTGGACATTATTCAATTTCTGTTCAAGATGTTTGTAGTTAATTTTTAAGTTTGTAGTTTAATTTCTGTGATAACAAATATTATAAATTATTGTCGACGAAGAAAGAACTTCACACTGTCGACAACCCTTAAACATCTAATAAATTATTCAATTTCTATTATTTTTAATTAAAAATTCTTTAATCTTAAAGCTTTTAATTCAAAATTATTATACCTTTTGAATCATTTGAATTACAAATGCATTAAGATACTTTTTTAGTTATTAATTCCGAAGGTGAAAATCTGTAAGTACCTGTAACATATTTAGAATTCGTTTAAATCTTTTACAATATCTTTAAATGTTTTTAAGACCCATCAAATTATTTTGGATTCCCAATAAATATTTTAAAATAATTTGAAATCCCTTAAAAATTCTTCAAATTATTTAGTATTTATTGAAATCTTTTGAAATTTCTAGAATTATTTATTGATTTAATTCTTTGAAATAAAATATTCAATGTGGGCGGCTTCTCCTTTGTAACTGTATAATTTTGAATGTTTTTCGTTTGAGAACTTAAACGCTTTAAGTTATAAGAGAATTTTTAAGGAAATGTTTAGTTATAATTTGCTAAAAACGTCAAGTATTTAAAAAAACAAAATTAAAACGCTTTAAATTTTGAAACCATTAGAGTGAACTGCTCAAAATGTTAAGAAAAGTATAAAGTTTAGAAGTGTTAAAATTTAAAGTCTTTCAAACCTATAAGCTTCAAATTCTCTAATTTAAAAAGTTTCATTGAAATTGTTCTTTGAACGTTTTCAATTTCGAATTGTTTTTAATGTGGAAAAAAATTGTAAAGAGAGTCTTTCTAATGCTTAAATCTCAAAGTGTGATTTTGAGTGTTCTGAATTTATAGTCGGTCAAATATTAAAACGTTTTCTTTCCTCAATTATACGATTTTGAATTATTTAAATAGAAATCAAACAATTTTTTATTTTTTTAATGTGACAATATTCCAATTTAACCCTTCTCTACTTTAAAATTATTTACATATGAAGGATTTTGATTGACAATTTTAGAATTTCGAACAATTTAAATCTGAAACGACAAAATCTTGAACGCGTGAATTCTAAATCCAAATTTTTTCAATTACAGTTATTTTCAGTCACCAATATCATTTTCGCGCTTCAAAAATAACATCCCGTACACTTCTCGCTTTTCCCACATGCTGGGCCACCGATTAAAATGTTAATAGATAAAAATAAAATAATTTAAGTACGAACCGAATATGCATGAATATCAAGATCGCTAAACTTGATCCCAGAAAAGACTTTTTCTTGAACAGGTTTCACAAATCTTTGGCCCATATTCAGCACTTCTGGATTATTGCCAAAAAGAGAAGAAATTTTTCCAGTCGGTTTCTTCATTACTCTCTCATTTTTACCTCCAAATTTTTTATTCCTTTTCTCATTTTTCTCTTTATATTTGTTCCCACTTCTATCAAATTCTGACTGCTTTTCTCTTCTCTCACCAAAAGTCTTATTTTGCAAATTATCTTGTCTCTTTGGTTTCCAAGTCGAAATTTGTAAATCTGAATCCGTTTTACTTTCACTTTGAGATTCATTTTCATTTTTAGTAAATGAAAAATTTGAATCTTTGTTTGAACTCGTAGAGAAAATATCAGAGAGAGATTTCTGATCCTTCGAACCACTACTTTTCTTTTTTAAGACTTTAGGCTTATTGGTATTTTCTTTCGTATTTTTAACAAATTTAACAATCGTTTGTGAATCTGAACTTGAACTTTTATTCGAATCAAGAGTCGATTTACCAGGCTTTTCAAAATTATTTCTCTTTATATTTTCAGGAAGAGATCTCTCATTCAACAAAATTTGCGGCTCATCAGTTTCAATTTTTTGGCCTAATTTTTTAGCAACAATCGCAGCAAGTGATTTCTGTTTAATTCTGACTTTTTGGTTTGTTGGACTAGCAGAAATTTTTTCAGCTCGAGCGACTTTCGTTAATTTATCTCTTTTCGACTTAATTAACTTATTTTGAAGTCTTTTAGTGTCTTTCTTCTTTCCAGTCTAAAGAGAACAGAGAATTCAATTAAAATATAAACGAGAAAATAAATAGAAAAATGTTTTGAGGTTACTTACCTTTGATTTGGCAGAAGTCGGTCCTGTCGTTATATTTAAACAAATATCCATTTCTTGTAATGCCATTTATCTAAATTCACTGAATTTCACGAAAATTTATCTAAAAAACACTACCCTACGCAAAATATTGTTTCAAACCACGCACTGTTGGAATGTAAACATAACCTCCAAAATGTACCCGAGTGAAACTGAGTGAAGCTGACTGGCTCGGAGCACGTGTGAAATATCGATTGTAAAACGAGTCGATTCTGTCTTGCGCGTAGATTTGGCGGTTAGATTTGAATCGAATGAAAAGTAGACTTACTAGACACAAGAAAATGATCAGAGTTGGGATTTATGTATTGAAATGTTAATTTACTGAATTCTCATGTGAAATTTTGTAAAATTATGCAAATATAACGCTTACTTACCTTTTTTTTTATACAAAATTCCCTTTCTCGAATGTTTTTCTTCTTTTTTCTAAATACTCGTTCACTTTCCTCTTTCAATTTTTTTTTGGTTCTTATGTATTGAAATGTTTATTTATTGCATTTTCATGTAAAATTTGGTGAAATCATGTAAACATAACATTCTGTAACACTTATTTTTAACATTCTGTATTTTTAAAATTTTTCCCTAATGGTTTTTATTTATTGAAATGCTTATTTAATAAAGTCTCGTGTAAAATTATGTAAATATAACACTTCTTTACAGTTCTTTTTAATACAAAATTCAATTTTTAGAATTTTTATCTTTCTTTTTTCTAAATACTGAAATATTCATTTATTGAATTTCCATGTGAAAATTATGCAATTATAACATTTTTACACTTGTTTTTAATACAAAGATCCCTTGTTTGAATATTTATCTATTTTCTTCTAGTTACAATTCATTTTACTTTTTCAAACATTTTCTTCTGGTTTTTATGAACTGAAATGTTTATTTATTTCATTCTCTTGCAAAATTGGTAAAATTATGTAAATATAACATTTTAACACTTGTTTTTAATACAATGATTCCTTTTTTGAATATTTATATATTTTCTTCTAGTTACAATTCATTTAACTTTTTCAAACATTTTCTTCTGGTTTTTATGAACTGAAATGTTTATTTGTTAGATTCTCGTGCAAAATTGGTGAAATAATGTAAATATAACATTTTAACACTCGTTTTAATGAAAAAATTCGCTTTTTTTAATGTTTATCTTTTATTTGAATACTAGGTCTCTTTTCTTTTCAAATTATTTTTCTGCTTTTAGTGTATTAGGAATGCTTTTCATCTTTTTTGTAAGCATGTATTTTTTGTAGAAAAATTATTTATTTTTTCGTATCTTTTAGTATTTATATTTTTGATTGAGAGTATGTAAATGACATTCTGAACGAAATAATTATTTTGGAATGTACATTTTTATAGACAAGTCAAAAATTTGATAAAGAGAATTCAAAACTGTGCTTTTTTAATAGAGCAAGGGCGTGAAATTAATCTCATTTGAAAATATAATCATTGAAAGATGCAAAAAAGTTAATAATTTTCGTAAGAAAAATACTTTTTTATAGAGAAAAGAAAAACATTCTGAAAATAATTTTTTTGAATTAAAACAAGTGTTAAAAAATGTTATATTTACATCATTTTTCGAAATTCTACATAAGGATCTAATAATGAAATGTTTCAATATATTAACAATTTTTTTCTTGAAAAAAGTCGATTTTTCGGAAACGGTCGCCGTTGCCAAAGAATGTTTTGGCAAATTAATGGTCATCAAATGGACGTAGATTCTTTTAAAATTTGGTTTCAAAATTGATTTTTCAAATTATCGCAATTTATTTCAATTAAATCTGAATTACTAAAATAATTAATAAATATTCTCTTGTCTTATACTTTCATCATTAGAAAAATAATTTGTTTTATTCTGTACTGTTTTAGAACGACTGGAAAATTCCGAAAAAGAGAATTTCCGAAAAAAAATATTCGAAACAGGAAAATTTCCGAATTATAAGATTCCCGAATCTAGATAATTGAAAAATTGTTTTAATAATAAGCAAATAATAATGTAACAAACCAGAAAATTGATAGAATAAAAAATATGTTCATCCGATAAAAGTGTAATTTTTATTTTATTACTTAGCAATTTTTCAATTGTTAAGTTTCGGGAATACCCCTGTGTTGAAACATTAATTAATTAATGATAAAAGCGTTTTCTATTTTACAATCTTAAATTTAATGTTTGATGATTTGAGATTGAAATATATTTTAAAAAATTTTGAATTTCAAATTTAGATACAATAATTTTGATTTGAAATTGAAAGGGTTTGAATTTGAATAACTTTAAATTTAAGGCTCTCATAATTAAATAATTTCGAATTAAAAATGATTGAACGGTCTAAAAGCAAAAACGTTTAAAATCAAATAATTGAAAAATGAAGCCTTTTGAAACTAAATAATTTTAGATGAGTTTGATGAAAGTGGAGTCTTAACAGCTGAATATTTTTAGAACAAAAACGTTCCAAGTCAAATAATTTTAAATTCAACTAAATTAAAAATAAATTGACTTTACAAAATTCACAGTGAAGAACAAATTTTCGAAAATTGTATAATTTATATTGTACGGTTAAGAAGTTAATATTTTCAAACCTAAATTGTTTGAAATTAAATAATTTGCAATTAAAAGCTTGAAAACGTTCAAAATTAATTAATTTAAAAATAAAACCTTTTGGAACTAAATAATTTAGATCGATTTTGATAGAAAAAAGCCTTAATAATTGAACATTTTTAAGTCAAAAACTAAGGAGGGGGGTCTCAAAACGTCGAGAATTGACGAAAACTGGATAGGTTCAAATTCACATTAATCTAATATCTTCCATCATAAATGATGGGAATGTAAAAATTAAAATTTTACGGCCAAACTGTGAGTGCTATGAAAAAATGACTGGCAGAAATTTTGTAGGTCTTTTTAAGACGAAAAATTTTACTGCTGGACTTTTTATTGTATCTAGCATTATTTAGCTATAAATTTGAATTTTAGATTTATTTATGGCATTTCCGTATTTAAAACAAAACCAATTATCCCGATTGAAACAAGGTTGAAGGCTATTTTGCAGACTTTCCCGAAACTAATAATATTGGTCATTTGACTATCGTCTCAAGCGTTGTTTTGTAGGAAAATTGAATTTTTAGTTTTCTCAGTGTTATTTTTCATAGCTAAATTTTCTGATTCAGTGGGTCTCAAAACGTCGAGATTTCATGAAAACTGGATAGGTCCAAGTTCACATGAATTCAATACCTTCCATCATAAATGATGAGAATGTAAAAAAATGGAAGAAATTAGAAAAAAATGAAGTGTCAAGATTTAATCACTACTTTATAGTTTCAAAAGTGAAACAAGGTAAAGGATGGAGGAGAATAAAAATTAATAATAAGTTGAAGCAGATGCGAGTTAAAACAGAGAATTTGCAAAAACCAGAAGTACAAATGATATATCGTGAAAAACTGAATAAATATTTAGCACAATATAGAGAAGACTGGAAGACGGAATTAGGCAATAAAAATGTAGAGAGTGCATGAATAATAACACGGGATAGCATCTTCAAAAATGCACGTGAAGTGTGTGGTACTTGGCAATGAGGTGAGGACTAGACTAGAAAATTATTATAGGGATAAAAACAGAAAAGAAAAGATACTAGTCAAAGAAAGCAAGAAGGAAAACAAGGCGAGAGAAGATAAAAAAGTGCAAAATGATTTTGAATAAAATAAGGAGTTATTATGGAAATGGGTTGAGGAAATTAGGAAAGGAAGTCCTAGCACTGAGTTAGTCACAATAAAGAATGCTGATGGTGAAATGGTATGGGTTCAAGACAAAATGAAAGACTGTATGAGCGACTTTTTTAAAAAATTGTATGGAGGTCAAGATATGGAGCATAATAACTGTGACACAGAAGGGGATGTGCTAGACAATCCCGCTGTAGGTGGCAAAAGAAGAATCAATTCCCGTGAATTTATGATTTCCGTGAATTTATGAATATGTGTACCGTGAACGGTGAAGTTTCAAATGATTGAAGAAAGGCGATTATTGTCCCAATCTACAAGGGAAAGGGTGATAAAGGCGTCTGTACTAATTATGGAGCGATTAGCCTTCTAAGTACCGTGGGCAAATTATTTACCAAAATACTGACTGAGAAGGTCATGGGATTAACTAAAGAAAGGATCTGGGAAGTTCAATGTGGATTTATGACAGGAAAATCATATGCGGATCAGATATTTAGCTTGAGAAAGATCATAAAAAAAGGTTTGAGAGTAAACAAAATAGTTTTCTGTGCATTTGTTGATCTGGAAATAGATTTCGATAAGGTGGATAGAGCTAAGCTTTGGGAAGCCATGGAAGAATATGGAGTGAATGGTTGGCTTCTAGAAGCATTAAAAGCAATATATAATGGTAGTAAAGGGACTGTAAAAGTGAATGGGCCATTGAGCGATTGGTTTGATATTAAGTAAGGCGTTAGACAAGGCTGCTTAAACGAAGAGAGGATAGAACAAGTTGATGTATGGTAGGAAGTCATGGACGTATCAAGAAAAGGATAGGATTAAAGTGAATGCGGTTGAAATGCAATTCCTGTGGAATATATGAGGTAAAACGCTAATAGACAAAGTCAGTGGTGAGTGGGTTTTCAGAGAATATTGTGTAGAAGAAACATTGATTGACAAGAGTGCAAGAAATTTGCTGAGATGGTTTGGTCATGTTGAGAGGATTAATAGAAGACTTGTAACCGAAGAAAGAATGGTTGGAATGTGTGAATGAGACTCTGAAGCGAAGAGATATGAAGAGTCGTAGAAACACAAGGGCTTGCATGAAAATACGTGTGGCTGTAAAGGAAGCTAAAGATGTATGCAAGGATAGGGATGAGAGAGGACAATCGTTTATAAGAGGCTAGAACTGAACGAGTTACGCTCACCTCGAAAGGGGTTTAGCTCAGCGATATAATAAAAATACGTCCATAGTGAAACAGTCCACTTTGTCGCTTATCAATGAGGGTCAACTTCAGACAGAATTCACTTTGAAATTGACCTTTATTGACAAGCGACAAAGTGGGCTGTTTTAATGTGATGCCAATCGTTCTTCATATTTAAACTTTCGTGCAATAGGAAACAACTTCAAGCGGGAAGGTAATTTTACCGAATGTCGGATGGACCTATACAGAACTGTCAAGCTGGGCGAGAGAAAAAAAAATTCAAAACAAAAATACGTCATAAGCGAGCTGAAACGTGTAGGAGCTTCTACACGGAGAGAATCATAAGTCGCTTATCAACGTCTAGAAATCACAAAAACCACCAGACGTGGCTCATCGATGTTCAAACAGTGATCAGGACTGTTCAGACGGTCATGATCAATGTTTATGACGTTACGGCACAAATACGTTTGAGCAATGCTCACGACATCGCCATACGATGTTAAAACATTGACGAGCCACGCGCAAAACGCTGCTAATCGCCGCGCTCGAAACTCGTTCTAGCCGCGCTAACGCGAATGGGAGAGCAACGCTTTGCGCATATGTTTGCGCATGTATCTCGGCAATAGCAATCAGCTGATCAGTGAAAACTACGAATATAATATAAGGAAAGTTCATTTTAATTAACGTTTTACTGACATCATCTAAACCAGGTGTGGGTAATACGCGTTCAAAATAACATGTAAACAATCTGCCTCACTTGAAATTGTTGGTCAAGTTTCCCTGTTAGAGATTCAGTGCAGACCAAGAATATGTAAATATTTATCATGTAGGAAAGAGTGGTAAAACGTTTAGGTATTTATTTGCATGTTCTGTTGCATTCTTCGTCTCATTTTAACAATATTCCCAGGTAGCAATCTGGCTCGGACCAGATTCTGGGACAGATTCGAGAATTCGAGTCATTTCTGTGATATTTCTGTCTCAAATCTAGCTTAAATCTGGCCTTCTTCTGGCCTCATGAAGAAAAATGTAGATATTGTTAACTTTGTAAATGTTTCATCACCAATTACATATTACAGTCGTAAAATTGTTATCATATTTCATATTTAGAATGAATTTTACGCTTATAATGATTCTATTTCATACCATTACAATATTCCGGAAGATTATTTTAAACAAATTTATGACTACGTATTATTCCTCAGAAATATACGGAATCATATGAATGATTTTTTTACTTTTCTAGATACATTATATCATTTTGTTTTGTCGCGCATTGGATTTGAGAAAGAAACGTTTAGTACGTGATACGTTGTGTAATGCAAAGATTTTCAATATCTATTCACGTAAATTTTGCTTCTTCAGACTTATAAAAAAATTGAAAGTTCAAATAAGAATGGCGATGACCTTTCCAGGATGTATGATACTGTTATCCGGAAAATTAGTTCATGCTTCCGAAAAAATTATGTTTATGTATCTCAAAAACTCAATCAATAGTAGATTGTGTACCGCGGATGACGTATTTTGCCGTCCGAGGATGGCAAAATATGTCATCCGAGGTGCACACGATACTTTACATGCCCAGGACGTCGCATTTTGTCCGTGCGTGGACGACAATGTTCTCATTACCGTCCATGGAGGGCAAAATTTGACGTCAGAGGCATGTAAAGAATATTACCACGTTAGAAGACAAATGAGGTAGAAAACGTACAAAAAATTAACCTGGGCTTTTTTTTCAATAATACCAGGAATGCTAGATTTTTCCGTCCACACTAATGACAACGATGGACATCTGGATATCGAGAATCATACCCGTCCAACATTATTTATAATAAGTATCATACATCCTTAATAAACTTTCCTGTAAAAAAAAATTACTGAATGATAATATGTTTTTTAGTGTCCATGATATTTAATTCTGGATGTTAAAAAAATTTGTAAGTATTCGTTTTCTTTTAAAGTATGGATGATATAATTTTTCAATTTTCGATAAATATCCTAATATGTTATATATTGTAATGCCCTTAGCTTTTAATGCATTGGTTGACACTATGTAAGGTGTTTTTTACCACTGCGTATGCACACGGCCAAGACATGCTCAGACACAGCGCTTAACTACGCGTTACGCGTGGCTCAGCCATGTCCGAGACGTTTCTGAGCCACGTCTAAACATCGCTGAGGCTTGCGGGGCGCTGTAATGTCAGAAACATTGGTTGTCACTGCGCGTACCAGGGTGTAATACCAGGAAAGTCTAGCACAACTAAATAACCACTTTCGTGATATTTTTTTGATATAAATAGTTGACTGAATAATGACACAGACTAGATTTTAATACAAAAATATTTCTTTATTGTTGCAAAAAGATGCAGTTCAAAGCTGTACCATCTTTTTCTATCTACTGTCGTTTATATTTAATATTCCAAAAGTCTTTGAGATTGGATGCCTGGTGCCTAAGGGAGATTCACTGATTTCACTTCGGATCATATCTTTAAGCGCGCCGCTGTCCATGTTTATTTTCACCCGTTTTTGAGAGCGAGCTTTTCGTGCATATATTCCACGATGATAGGTATTATCGAATATTGCAACGATGTCGCCTGTGGATGTTGTTAAAACATATCGTTCTCCAGTTGGCATGGGCCCAACGACTTTGCGTCCTAGTAACACTTGAATTGGTTTATCGTCAGGAAGAGTGTATCTTCAAATTTCGAATCGCCGGTGCGAATTGCTTTTGGGAATAAGACTAAGAAATCTATGTTGGTCAAGTCCATATTTATGTACGAGAGCCGGAAGGTGCCTGGGAAAAGGAGACCTGGACCTGGCACGATGACGCGGATCGGCAGGAGGAGGAGACCTGGCCGGAGAATGAGGTCTGGCACGTGGAAGAGACCTTCTATGAGAATGATGCATGTCAGGAGAATGAGAAGTTCCTGAACGAGGAATGCCAGGAATAGGGTTGCTATAGGTAAACACTCAAGCTGTGAACTCAAATCTGCAACAAGAAACAGAGGATTCAATTTTTTTAAGAGCTTACATGCAGCCAGAAAAGGAGTAACGTAGGTACATTTTGGGACTATTTTCTCAATAACTGTTCACTTTATTCAATCACGGTTTCTCTTATTTGAAAGAGGGTACACCACGGCGTACTCTTATGAATTTCATATGAAAAAAAAATCAACAATAAATATATTTAATCGGCAATAGTGTAAACCATGTTTTTTTCTTCATGTTTCGCGGTGCCCATGATTCGAAGCTTTCAGTTCATCGGAAACAAAATATCATGATTGATTATTATTGAAAGATGTATACATAAGTCCTTGAAAAAAGAGAATTGGAAAAAAATAAAATTAATAAAATAGCGGCCATTGGAAATTCAATGTCGATTTTCACCCCTGTTTTCACTGTTTTTTTACCAAAGTTTAATTAGGAAAAATTTTTGTTTGCAAAAAACTTGCTCGTCAAGGACAAGAAAACATATTGAAGAATGTTGTAACTGAATTTCATCAAAATCCATCCAGCCGTTCACGATTTTTTGCGTTTTTTGCATAAACTATCTGGGCACACGAAAAATTGCACAGGACGAAAATTGTTGATTAGAATAACACCTAATCGTTAAAAAAAAATTCGTTGAAATTTCGATAATTTGAGGAGATACCGCAGGAATTGTAAAAAATTGTTTAATTTGTTTTATGACTGGGTGAGTTTTCAAGGAAACGATTTTTGTACAAAAATACTTTCTACATTACAATGAATTACAATGACAGTGAAATAAAATATGTACATTATTACATTACAAATACATTACAAGTACATTATATTACGAATTAATACATTACAATAACATCTGTTTTATCACATTTCATTATTATTAATATTACTTTCTCCATTTTGAGCTCGAGAACATTTGAAATTGCCTTTTTCTAATATTTATACGGAAATTGTAATGATTTTTTATTTTGAATAATGCATTTTAAGATAAGAATGAAAAAAATTAAACATTTAAAAAGATTTTCCAAAATGTCGAACAAGAATGTAGAAAGCTTAAAGGCACTTTTTTGCAGGATTAAAAGAAACATTAGGAACAATTCCAATCATTCTAAAAGATATTTGGAAGTTCTGAAAAAAGTGAAAAATTATTGACAGTTTGGTAATATTTTAAAATATTCTAAGCAAATTATATATATTTTTATATTTCGAAATAAAATTTGCATGCTTTTTGAGAATTTCGATAGGTGTGAAGAGAATAAAAAAAATTTCCTAACATTTCTAAGGAAATTGAAATGATTTTTTTTCTTGACTAATGCATTTCAAAAGCTAAAATTGGAAAAAATGAAACATTCCGAAACTATTTAAAGAGAATAAGAAAATTTCCAGCAGATTCTTGGGGAAATTTATTCATTTAAAAAAATTTTTCTACCGAAAATATTCTAAATTGGGTTAGTATTCGCAATTGGGTTTCGATTTTTATAGGACCCGCTTTGTAAATGTATCTTGAAGACGTTGAGACAGCCCTGCTTCGTTCAATCACATCTGTGCCGGGAATTCCGCTTGCTTCTGGAATTACTATTGTCATAGAAAGGGTATTTTTTTGCTGCTAGTTGTCCCGCTGTGCTGTTCACACGCCCACACTGATTAAAGTCAGAAATATTCAAAATGATTTCTCTGGCGTAAGAATGAATTCATCATAAATTTAATTATCGCACTGCAATCGCATGGCATAACTGCACATTTGGAGCCATTAAACGGCGTCCTATCATTCGTTCTCAAGATGAAGTTTTTTTAATACATAAATGTACACGAAACATTTTGAATAGTGATGGAGCCCCGCAAAGAGCTTTGCTTAGTGGATGCGCTTGAAGTAAAGAGTATGGATCTCCCTACGGGCTTATCAGTCGGTTGCGTGTTTATGTGTGAATCGTGATATATGCTCAGTGAAGTTCTTCACCTTAGGTGATTGCTAGAGACATTGATTAACGATCCGCGTCGAAGCGGTGTTGTGGAACTAGTGTGTCGTTTGAATGAACTTGACGCAATGACTTCTAGATTGATCTAGAACCTATCCCTTCTCCTACACATCCCTTGCGCACTCTTACAATATGATTTTCTTGCTCCCCGGTAGTATAAAAAGGCTAGAACTGAACGAGTTACGCTTATTCCGAAACAGAATCGGCCTAATAGCTTAATAATAATAATAATATTAATAATAATATCTACCGAAGGTGTTCTCGCGTTGGCATCGCAGTAGGGCTTGAGCTTTCCTCTCATGACTTTGACAACTATGTTGGCAGCAGCATTACTACTGACAGGGTTTCCCATGCCAAACAAGTGGGGCGCCCCTGGAACTACCGCTGGGGCCACAGCATGCGGGACGGTGGTGATGGTGAGCTGCGTGATGGTCAAGCAGATCTCATCCCCTCACACACGAAGGTGTAAAAAAAGATCTTATCACTGAGGTTAAAGTACATCAGAAATAATCTACTTATCTGAGAAGACTGAGCAATGGAGAGTAAACGACAGGTTGAGTCGGCGGGGAAAAACGTCGATAATGAACATCAGTTAGAGGAAACTGTAACACAAGATCAAGCGGCGACCGGTGAGGTAATACAACATCATCGTGCTATTGATGTTCCTGCACAGCCTTGTGATGTCAGTACAACAGCCTTCTATTGATGAGCTCTCTCTGGAAGATGTGTATGTCGAAGAAATGATCTAAGCTGAAGCTATAACCACACTCGGACATTAACGTTTCCGTTGATATAGACAGCGAAATCATAGAAAAGCTGCAGCACTTTCAAAAAAATGTTAGTCGAGCTTTACTAGAGTTCAGGAATGTAGAACTAACGCAAAGGCATTTTCCGCCAAAAATGTTAATTACGAGGGATCTACTAAAATCATCCACCCTCGGAACATCGAGACATTCACACCAGCAATATTGGATGAGATTATAGACTCCTAACGGTAAAGACTAGATAAGACTAGATAAGACTAGACAAGTAACTAGAAGGCCGCAGATCTTGACATTTTGCACAATTTCTGGTACAAGTATCTGACAAGTGTGCATCCTACGTTGGCAAGGTGTTTCCAAAAGATCATATAACAACCAGAGCTGATGCCAGGCTTTATGCTCAAAAATACCACATATATGTTGCCTAAACAACCAGGTGCTCAAAATCCAACTGCATTTCTACCAAAAGCCTGTCTCCCAGCGATTTTTAAGTGCCTTCCAGCCATGTCGAAAGCTAGAAAACATCAAAGAAACTTGTACAAGACTGATGTTGAAAACAAGCAAGCGTTTCCTTTGGTACCACATGACTATTTGCCTGAAGTTTTAAAAGTTTACAAGATTTTCCAACGTATCATCGCCTTCTCACGTCGTGCGATGTTGCTTCAGGAAACAAAAATCAATTATTTCGATAAAAGGCAGCCAGGGATAACTCGATTAATTCGCATTACGACGGGTATCTTTCAAGGAGATTCCTTCAGCGCATCATGCTTCTGTTTATCGATGAATCCATTGAGCAAAACACTGAATAGCATATCTTATGTGCTCAGAGTACATGATAATGAGGATGGACATCAACTAACCTATCTTCTGTAGGATGACCTACAATTGTAAGCTACTTCAAATCAGAAACTACAGCGAGTTTTACATATCACAAAGCAGTTTTCCAATGACATCCACATGGAATTTGGACTAAATAAATGCAGGACAGTGCATTCGATCAGGGGAGAATTAAGAACCGCAGATTTAGAGGACGAGCACAAAGATCACATCGAGGCAATGGTTGAGGGTGGGTCATATAAATATCTGAGTATTCTTGAATCTAAGGATATTCAGCATCCGATAGTTAAGAGAAGCCTAATAACTGCCTTTACTACGACTCATATTGGTTCTGAAGACTTCTCTCAATTCGGCCAATAAAATAAGGGCTATTAGCAAGTATGCCATTCCTGTCCCCACGTACTCGTTTGGCCTCATCAAATAGTCGAACACTGACCTTGAAAGGAAATACAGAAACACCCAATTTTGTTGGAATGGCTAAGCACCAAATGCACCACAGTGATTCGGCGATTGAAAGGGTAGTTCTACCACAACATAAATGGGGTAGAGGCGTTGGAGCTGTCCAGAAACTGTGTTTATCACAAGTTATACAGCTGTGAAACTATTTTAACAGCAAGCGAGATGTTGCGGTTTACAACACTATCTGAGAAGCAGATCTCGATTACACGCCTTTGAACTTGACCCCAGGGGAAGCCTGGAATATCCGGGCAGAAACCATAGAGAATTCAGAAATGCAATGGAGACAAAGAGCTATCCACGGCGACCATCCCAAAACGTTAGATCAACATGAAGTGGACAAAGAGCCCTCCAATGTTTGACTTAAAAAGGGCATCCTGTTTCCGGAAACGAAGGGATTCGTGATAGCGATTCAGGAAAGGGTTTTCAGCACTAGAAGCTATTGCAAACATGTGTTACATCAAGAAGTGGTTGATAGGTGCCGATTGTGTGGAGATAACAACGAATCCATCGAGCGCATTATTGATGGTTATCGCGTAATGGCTCAAAGAGGGTGCACGCACAGGCATAATGATGTTAGCCGGCATTATTCATCAACAACTTGCCCTAAGCCTAGGACTCTTACAAAAATAGATGCCATTCTGTAGAAACATTTTCGTGCCTGTTTTAGAAAATGAAGACTGTATCCTTAGTGGGATGTTACTATCCAGACGGATCATCATATCCAAACCAATCGACTCGGCATTGTCATGTGTGAGAAAAAATGTGGGATAGTCCATATCATCGACATTACTTATCCACTTGACCGGAACTTGCACGCTATCTAAACAACCATGATCCATGAGTATAGAGATCTAAGGCATGAAATAAAGACAATATGAAGAAATGTAAAACATGCATCTATTCATCCTATTGTGATTTCGGCGACAGGCAATGTGCACGCAAGGTGCACTGAACATCTGAACATCTAGGAGTTAGTAGGCTATTTGGCAGTAGCTCAAAAAGCAGTTTTCTTGAACACATGTCGCATGGTAAGAAATTTTCTAGACCATCAGGAAGTAGGCGACTGAAACTCTATGGAGTAATAGATATTAGCTCTAAAAAAACATCTAAAGGCGATTAATTTCACCTTCAACGCTCTCGGCCGCTGCGTAAGGACAATAGCAGTGAACCACAAACTCCAAACTACATCATACCACCTTGATCAAAAAGTTTTAGGACTTTATTTTTAAAATCGAAAATACAAGTTTCATTTTTTATAATCGGTTTGCGGTATAGCCATCTGAGCCATCTTCGATTTTTCCATGACTTCATCTCGGGTACTGTAACGCGTTCCGCGGAGCGGTTTCTTGAGTCGACCAAATAAGAAAAAGTTGCAGGGAGCCAAATCAGGTGAATTTGGTGGTTGTTGGATGGTATTCGTTTCGTTTTTAGCCAAATGCTCACGGATAACGATGGCATTGTGCGACGGTGCGTT